>JZKD02S1727429.1:11606-38831 GCA_000966675.3 Picea glauca
TAGTCATGCTAGGGGAATTGATTCTGTTGAGAAACCTAGATGGATAGGATGTTAGCCTAAGTTCCCTTGTAAGTTTTGCAAGGGAGATCACCTTACTCATGTATGCCCTAGCCTTAATCCACATCATGAATCATTTATATGTGTATCATCATAATGTTGTAGAAAACTACTCAAATCACATAGAATATTATGTGGATAATTCATGTCTCTATAGCGACTAGTAATAGAAACATGGTCCTTGGAGACTCATATCAAGTGATAAGTGGCATACTTGATTTTTCAGATTTGAATCAATGGTTACATAGAAACTATCATTCAAACATATGTAGCTAGTGGTAATACTTCAAGGATCCATAAGATTTTATTTCTTCATCAAAATACCATTTCTTTGAATTCTATTACATGCACCCAATCTATAGAACCTTCATCTACCAATTAGGCACAAAGAAAAAACCTTCTACCATTTGTACTACATAATTAATTAAAATTGAAATTAGACAAATCAAATTGTACATGGGTTATTTTTGAGCCAACGTGGGTATGGGTAAGGTTATGGTTATAGATGATGAAAAGAGAATGATGAAAGGAAACAATAGAAGGAAAAAGGTGATATAATCATGGAAATATAAGGTTTGATCAACGATAAGGAGAATGCATGGGAGCAACACTAGTGAAATATTGGATAGAGGGAACCTTTCGTACCCTTCTTCGATATATCTTGCAAAGCATGGTCTTGATGGAAGGTTGACTAGTCTAGACTTTTCAAACATTGAAGGATAAAGAAAAATTATATGAACTCAATGGAAATAGCGCTCAAAGGCCTTATATATCAAAAGTTCGCACTTGGACTATGACGCGTACTCATCCCACATTCAATTTACTCTAGTATAGGCATATTTGGTGTAAATATTTCTTTAAGGAATTTGGAAACTCTTTGGGACTCTTTTATTAAATAGATAGTTCCTTTCAGGATGAAGGTTACATGGGGGTGGAAAATGTTTGGTAGGCCTTGAATTTCCAATGGTTTGGCTGATTCAATTATCATTAAAAAAATTCCAATTATTTTCCACCACAGCCTTTATTATGAAGGAATTCTCTTCAAATGTGGGATATTCTATGAATATGGAAATGCACTAAAATATTCTTATCTCAAGAACACCAAGAAGGTATGGGTTTATAAGAAACCTCCACCTTTATTTATTTTCCACCACACTCTTTATTATGAAGGGATTCTCTTCAAATGTGGGAGATTCCATGAATATGGAAATGTACTGAAATATTGTTCTCTCAAGAACACCAAAAAGGTATGGGTTTAGAAGAAACATCCCCATCCAGAGAATGCAACTCCTACTTATTAGGTATAAACTCAAATAGACTAAATTTAAGCTATTCCTAAATAATACACCATGTTTCCATATATCCTAGCAATGGATCCTTATTAGGAGTAGTAGGATCCTTCCTCAAGATTTCCTCATCAATGTGATTCTACAAATGTGCTAGTTAAGAAATTTTCATATTCAACCTCTTCTATTTATTCTAGTATTTAGATGCTTAATGTGAAATGGGAGGTAGGTATAGGGTATTATTTGGAGAACAATCAAAGGGATTTCATATGTACTCTTTCTAGACTCTCAAAACCCGAGAAATCCTCCCTTATCCTATTGGAAGGTATAGGATAGACTCTCTCCATTTCAACCCTTTAGATCCACATCTCTCTCCTCTAGAGAAGGTTTATATGCCTATTTCTCTTGAGGTATCCCCCTCCCCCTCATCTGAGACTTCTAAGTACAATCGAAGACCTTGTAATAGATGACATGTCTCTTGAAGTATCCCCCTCCCCCTTATCTGAGACTTCTAAATACAATCAAAGACCTTGTAATAGATGACATGGGTTTCTTAAAGGAGGAAATGAAGGAGGAATTTGTTAATTCTATGAAAAAAATCCCAACACATGTTAGAGAATTAGAAAATCTGACATTTCCATGTCTCATAAAAATATAATAATTCGGAAGTTAGAAGCAGTAGGTTGGAGTCATTAATTGACGACGTCCATAGAGAATCTTCCCTTTAGGGGAGTTGTAAAATGATTTTTTTAACCTTTATTTATAGAGGGATGGCCAATCCCTCAAATAAATTGGCCTTGAAATGGTTGATTCAAACACATAATCCATCTATCATATACTGATTTAAAATGGTGAAGAAAATAACTCTTGAACTTTCCAAGATTTTAAAAGGCTAGGAACTTAGTTTTATTGATGTGATAGAATGATTTATGTTGGATTAACCACCGCACATCTCGTGGATTAACCGCCACAGTGGGAACATGGGACTAACAACCCACTCAAGATGATGTTGCTCATTTTGAATTTTACTAACACCTGCGGGTTTTGGTGTAATGGAAAATCTTAACATGGTATTAGAGCCTTGGCCCAGGTTCAATTCCGCCGAGTTACGTCATAGTGGGGGTGTTGGACTAACCATCGCACATCTCGTGGACTAACTTCCATGCTGGGAACATGGGACTAACTACCCACTCAAGGTGATCTTGTTGATTTGTAATTTTACTAACACCTGCGATTTTTGGTGTAATGGAAAATATTAACAATCTAGGGGGTTAGATATAGGATCGAAGATAATCCTCTTTACACTTTCTAACTCATGTAATTTCATGTCAAGTTTGAGAACATCCCTTTTCTCTCTCAAATTAGGGAAAATTGCCACATGCTTAAACCTCTATGCACCCTACTCTAACAAATTGAATTTATGGGAGAACTTATTTAGTAGTTCTTGGGTTCAGGGAGGAATTGTGGTTATTAGAGGAGAACTTAAGCTCTCTCATGGTACCTTGGAGATATGTGGGAAAGATACAAAATTCAATAACCTTTCATATTTCTTCATTAGGAATCTAGAGCAAGCATGTTACACTTGTATTTATCACCCTATCCCTTGAAGAGAAGCCAATGATGTTATTATGTCAAAATCATGAGTTTGACTTAAGAAATTGTTTGAAAAACATCACATTTTATGTTGGTCATGTTTTTCCTATGGATAAAAGTGGTTGATCACATGTTTCTCATACTCAACTTGTAGCGAGTCACTATTTTTCAATACAAAGACCACAACCATCCACTTGATCTTCTAGATATGGAGAGTTCCAAGGAGATAAATAAAAGGTGGGTTGGCCATGATGCATTATTAGGCATGGAAATTGTGCATGACCTATTTTCTCCTAGTTCTCAATCCTTGAACATATCTTTAAGATGCTCTACACTTAGTCTAAAAGTCCTCATGTTGGTTGAGATGAATTCAAGAGTTCTTTGTCATCATATTTTTGTATTGATTGGGTGTTGGGAATCAACACAAGTGAGAATCATTTTTAACAGAAGGAAGACATCACTCCTTGTGGTGCCCTAAAAAAATTATTGTGTCTTTTATTAGTGTTTTTGAAGTTATGGACTATAAGGGGAGACATTCTCATTTCATTTTGATACATCCTTATGATTGTAAAAGTTCAAACAAATATGGGGGTGCTTTGTTTTCATTCCTCATAATTTCTCAAATCATAGTGATCATCCAAATCTCAAGGTAATAACTCACTATATGATTAGATGGGGTAGTTCATCAAGCTAGATATCAATCAAGGAAGGAAAATTAAGGTTTCATCGCACACCACCTTTCCACTCTTTTAAATGGTTTTAACGCATTTTTATTACCTTGTTGCATTGTCTATCAAGTCAATGGTAGGAAACCCTCTTCATGGCTTCTAGCCATGGAGAAGATATGGAAATGGATAAGCCTTGTGGATTAAGGAATGGCACACTATCAAAACCATCGATGTGATTCTTGTGAGATCACTTGTTTTCACAGAAAAATGAGGACTTTTGAAAGGTAAATGGAGGAGGCCAATCAACAAAAGGATATATTGATGACTCAATGGAGGAATTTTCACCAAATGTAGAAGGCTAGGATAACATATAGCACTTGCAAATGAGGAAGAATCCTTAATAGTATAAGGCTAGGATAACATCTAGCACTTGTAAATGATTTCTAAAGAAAATTAGGCCCTGCATGCTCTTGAAGCCAAAATGGAGAATTTTTTTTGAGATCGGGAAGAATAAAAATCAAACAATGGATGATGAAATGAACTAGGTTTCGGCCAATGTGAATGGATGATGAAATGAACTAGGTTTTGGCCAATGTGGTAGGTCTAGATAATTCCTTGCATCAATTTGAGGGTAGTGATTCTTCTTCCATAAGATTATGAGTCCTAGAAGAAATGATGGAAAGATAAATGAAAGCTAAACCAGAGTCAAAAGAGAAAGGAAAAGTGGTTTTCATGTTGCAAGTTGTAACGCTGGAAGAACCTGAATATTTAGAGGAATTGAGTCAAAAGAGGAAGGAAAAGTGGTTTTCATGGTGCAAGTTGTAGCACTGGAAGAACCTGAAGATTTAGAGGACTTTCACAATTAGGTGCTCAATTGGAATTCCTTTGAAAATTTTGTTACCCATGCTATGTAATTGTGTTCTTGATATTTTTCAATATATGCAATAGTCTAGAATAATTAGAAGAAGTGAATTTTGTTAAATGATAAGATAGAAAAAACATGTTTTTTACTTTTAGAATTATGGAAGACCTTGGTTTGTGAAACCTTATATTTTTGTATTACAAAGTTGAATGGTTTGGCTATAGACATTTTTAATGAAATATAGTTATTATTGGTAAAACAAATCACTAAATAAATCATTAATTAATTATAGTTTATTTATTAATTAATTAAATAAATAAATTTATTGAAATAAATATTCTAATGTAAAATAGAAAAATGACATTGGCTCGACACTCTAAATGATGATCAAATGTCATTTTGATGCTTGAAAATTATGCAAAGTGGGATTATAATCCATGGAAATTGTGTAATATCATATTCCCCTAATTGTGTTAGATAGTGTGTTCGGCCTCAAGAAGAAATTAATAAATGAAAGTAATGCAAATTTTGATGCTTAGTGACCCTATCGTAGTAGCAAATGGCATTTTAAATCTTCTCCTAACTCACTCCTATGTCCATCTGACAAATATTACATTGTTCCACAAATCATATGACCACTTTTTTCAAACATGGATAGGAAAATATTGTTAGAATTGTCAATGCAGAAAACAAAATTCTCAATGATAATTAACAATCACACACATAAGAAATAGACACAGGGATTTCATGTGGTTCACCCAAACATTGGGCTATGTCCACCAAGCATAGGCATCAATCGTCTTATTATTTAGATTATGGAGATTACATCATATTGGAAAGTTCTCTCTCAATCTCTCATAGTCATTTTTGCCTCTATGGGCTTACATGAATTTATATATTCACACAAGAAACGGAATATTAAATGCAATCCCTATCCATATTCTAACTTGGACTATTTGGTTATAACCAGTGCAAAATAATAGGATCCAAATCTGTTCTTGGTAATTTGTTGTCACCGAATCCCAACAATCTCCACCTTGACAACAATTAACCTGATACCTTTCTCCTTCCTTTTGTTCATCACCTTTTCTAGAAGCCAAGAGAATCCAATCACCACAACAACTTCTCTAATAAAACTGGTTTCATGATCTTTCCTGTGTAACTTGAACGAGTTTGGATTTCTTGAGGGGTCACTCCACCTCCAACATGTCTTCCATAACTGTGTTGTGAGACATATTTAGTGATAGGTCTCCTCCTATCCAAAACACCTGTAAAATATGCATTACAATTATCACAGACTATCTCAGTGAAACCATTATTTGTGCTTCTCAAACACTGAAGCATCCATTTCAATGCAACCCTTGAATCTGTCATGTATATGACAACATCATTATCATGTGAAACATCTGGTCTTAACCATTTCATCACACACAATAGACCTCCTACTAAACTTACACAATACATAACCTTTTATTCTTTATAAACATGCCCTATACTTGAAGAAAACTTATAATGGAAAGCAAGAGGGATAAAAACTAGTTTTATAATGTTCATGTTGAACTCCAACCATAACTTACCATTACCATCTCTGTATATTTTCATACCCTTAATTTGTTTTGCTACTCCTTGAACCCTCATATGAATTGTCATGTCCACCTGAGTCATTTTCTTACTGATTTTATCCATGCTTCAGCTTGCATCAAGCATATTATCATTAAAGAACATCAATACTGTTAATGGACTATAAACCATATAGTCATTCCTACCCTTTGAAAAATTATGACTCACTATGAAGGATTCAAACATCTTGTATACTTGCCTGGGTACCAATAGGCCATACAATGAATTACCTAGCATGCAAACAAATTTACCATTGCGATCTTTAATCAACCCTTTTGGTTGTTCCATACATACAATATATTTGTCAATAATGACCTTGTGAGAAGTAGTATCCCACACACAACATCCCTTTATGCCACCATCATAACTTGTAGAGATATAAAACAAGCAAGAATTTGGAAACAAAGATTTTAAGTCTGGAAATGATTTACCACTTACCAATACCTACAATTATTTCTTGCTCTTATGACCTTGATGCTTCTTCCATAAACAAGAAGATACATCTGTCACTTCAGATTCCACTTCAGTACTCCCTTCCATCTTATAAAGGTTATTAGCCTTTGTTTCCTTCATCACTAAAAAATTCCCTTTTGACAATGTGAGAGCTCCACCTTGACCTGTATACTTATATCCACAAGAATCCAACACTCCTAATGAAATCAAATTTGATTTAAGATCAGGTACATTACTAAAATCCGTTAATTCCCTAACAATACCATCGAACATCCTGATTCTAATACTTCCAACCCCAACAGTTTTACAACGAATACCATTTCCCATTAACACTACACCCTCATCAACAGATTTATAAGAAATGAACCAATTTATATGTGAGCACATGTGGTGGGAGACACCTAAATCTAACTTCCATTCTTCTTGATATTGTAAATTACTAGAAACAGATAAAACTTGATCAATTATACCTGAATTTGTTACAGCCAAATTTTTTTCCTTCGCAGAGTTTTCCTTAGATTCCTTTCTCTTCCAGCAATCTTTCTTGAGATGTCCTGTTTTTCCACAGTGCCAACATTTTTCTTTACCCTTTTTGTGTCTTGACTTAGATCGGAAAGAAATTCTCTCATTCTTCTCTCTGGTTCGACCTCTAATCAGCATCGCCTCTGAAGTTGAGTTTTATTTACTAGATTTTCTCCTCATCTCCTCAGCCAACAAAGCTCCCACAACATAGTCATAATCTAAAACATTTGTTGAGATATAGCTAATAGAGGTGACTAGATTATCCCAAGACTCAGGCAATGAACACAATAGTGTAATATCGTTATCCTCATCTTCAAATTTAACTTCCATAATAGTCAATTGAACTATAAGGCTATTTAAAGTATTTAAATGGTCAACAAATTTTGTACCTTTGTTCATCCGAAAACTATACAACTCTCTCTTCAAGCAAATTCTACTCATTAAGGATTTCGTCATATATAGACTTTCCAACTTCGTCCACAAACCGACTGTTGTCTTCTACGAGACAATATTGAACAAAACATCATTGGCCAAACATATGCATATGAAACTCAGTGCTCTCACATCCATCTCATCCCAGTCATCATCTGTTATGGTCACGGGTTTCTTTTCTTTTCCCAAAATCACCTTCAACATGCCTTGTTGCACAAGCAGATCATGCATCTTGAGCTTCCAGAGCTCAAAGTTGTTTTTACCGCTGAACTTTTCAACTTCAAACTTCGAACTCTGCATCTTAGCCATTAGCACAAAAATATCCTAATATCCACTGCTTATAATAACCAAAGGACCTTTGAAAAATATGTGGAGGAATCATTGGTAAAAAAGTTTAATTAAAAAACCTTTTTAATAATATATAAAAAGGATTTAATAAAAAATCTTTTATAAAGCAAAAAGATTCAATTTTAATAAAAAACAATCCTTTAATAAAACTTTAATTCCTCCACCTTATTTACTGTAACTCACCCACATGACTTGGCCCTTTTTAATTAATAAAAAACACCTTTTAGGTATACACGCCTCCACTCTTATGCGATTCCTTTTAAAATAATATCTCATTCTTAATGAAAATTCAACTGCCATTCTTCCTTTAAATTTACCATGCCAATTCAACGCTCCACGAATAAACTACCATGCGAATAAGAGTCGCGACTTTTGTATTTAAGGGAGTTGTCGCATGCACCTCACGCTTCCATTGTGGTGAGTATGCACCTCTCGTGTAGCTGCAGTGGGGAAATATTAAATAATTTATGCACTGTACTATATGTATAAATATTAAATATTAATTAATAATTTATTATTTCACTAGTATGTTGTCGCACCCTTTCTGAGGAGGAACCCAGGAGGATATATAAATCTATGCACCTCGCTTCTACGGCTCCTCTGAGAATTTGAAGCTCCTCCAACCAGCTCTAACCAGCTTTGATACCACTTGTTAGAATTGTCAATGCGGAAAACACAATTCTCAATGATAATTAACAATCACACACATAAGAAATAGACACAGTGATTTCATGTGGTTCACCCAAACGTTCGGCTACATCCACCAAGCATAGGCATCGATTGTCTTATTATTCAGATTATGGATATTACATCATATTTGCAAGTTATCTCTTAGTCTCTCACAGTCATTTTTGCATCTACGGGTTTACATGAATTTATACATTCACACAAGAAATGGAATATTAAATGCAATCCCTATCCATATTCTAACTTCGACTATTTGATTATAACCAATGCAAAATAATAGAATCCAAATCTGTTCTTGGTAATTCGTTGTCACCGAATCCCAAATCATTTGATTAATATATTAATTTCAACGAATTTCAATTTAGTTAATTCATAATCCTAAGTATAACTTAATTCTTGGATCTACAGCACACAGAAGCAAAGTAGTTACAAATACTATTGTCATTGATCTCTCAGGACTTACCGTGCATTGGGCAAACTACTCGATTTATTGTGCGTTGTGATCAAACATTTAATGAATGAATTATAGATGCAAAAACAACACAGTGCTATACTCAACATATAAACTCAGAAATGCAACAAAACTTGTCAACACACAAAATACTTTATATTAATAACTTCGGCGCTGCGCGCTAATACAAAATACAATACTAAATTGAGTTTCGGCTCCAATGACTTCTTGAACTTTTTCAACTTCAAAAACATACATAGATATTGTTCTCTCAAAATTCCTAACAACCTTCAGCTACTGTTGTTGCTTCTTTGTTATGTGTCTATCGCTCTCTCTCTGCATATCGATTTCCTACAGAATGTGACTAATACTTATTACCGAAGCTAATCGACTTAACATTTAAGTCACAATTAAATTCAACTCACTCTTATATACTTATCTGACTCGAGAAATATTAACATCAGCTCCATTTAATAACTCCCCGACTCACAAATATTAAGTTTTCTTAAACGCAAGTGTAAACTAAATAAAGTGTAGTTGCAGACTCATAGATTGACATACTAACTAACTGAAAAATCGGTGGAGACATAAGGGCTCACCGACTTGTAATTACTATTTCCAACACTCCCCCTTAATTATAAGTAGGTGGGATTACAAAAAAATATCTACATCAAAATTTGAGTTGACATGAACTGTCATTCATATGTTAGAACGCAGACTCTCAGACTACTATGCAGATGTTGAAATCAATCTCTTGCTAAATATTTTGTGAAAAAACTGTGACTTGTTCTTTTGACCTACAAAATTCTAAACATATCTCTTTGTTATTTACCAATACTCTGATAAAATGATACCTTGTATCAATGTGTTTGGTTTTCTTATGAAACACATGATTCTTTGATAACATGATAGTTGAATTGTTGTCACAAAATATTGTAGTTGGTTCATGTTGTTCCTGCAACAAATATTTTATCATTCTTCTCATCCAAACTGCTTGACAAGTTTCTCTTATAATTACGACGTACTATACTTATGTTGAAGAAAGAGTCACTATCAGTTTCTTCCTTGATGTCCATAATACTATACCTATTCCAAAATGAAATGTGTACCCAGAGGTACTTTTCCTATCATTTATGCTACCTTCACAATCACTATCATTGTATCCAATAAGTCTAAAATCTTATGAAGTAGAATATCTAATGCCAAAATATTTTTTTCCATTCACATATCTCATAATTATCTTTCTTCCTTTCCAATGGGATTCTTTTATAGTTTCCATAAACCTTGAAATTAGGCTCACTCCATACATAATGTCAGGCCTTGTTGTTGTTATATACATAATACTGCCTACTAGTCTTTTAAAAAGTGTGGGATCCACCTTGGACCCTTCATATTCCTTGCTTAACTTCAATCCTATTATGAAAGATGTTGGGGATGCTTTGAAATTTATCATATTGAATATTTTCATAATTTCATGTGCATACTTACATCATGAGATAAATATACTAGATTTGAACTGGTGAACTTCAATACCCACAAAATATATAATAAGCCCTAAATTAGTCATTTTAAAATCACCATTCATGTCTAACTTAAATTCTTCTATGCCAAAATCATCTACATATAAGAAAAAAAATTATCCTATTGTCGTACTGATTTTATTTGATGTACAATGTTGGCTCACATTCACTTATTTGAAATTAATTCTATGTGAGATAGGTATCTATGCGGCTGTACCAAGCTCTCAAAGCTTGTTTTACCCATATGTACTTTGTCTTCTTGTCTTGGAGCCTCTATGCTTTCTCCAATACATACACTTTGTCTTCTTGTCTTGGAACCTCTATGCTTTCTTCAATATGTACACTTTGTCTTTTTTTCTTGGAACCTCATAGCCTTGTGGTTGTTCCACATATACTTCTTCTTCTAAATGTCCATTTAAAAAAGATGAATTTACATCCATTTGATAAACTGGCCATTTCTTCTGCGCGACAATGGCTAACAGAGTTCTCACTGTGTCCATGCATGCAACTGGTGAAAATATTTCATTGAAATCAATTCTAGGTTGTTGTGTAAAACCTCTTGCAAATAACCTTTCCTTGTGCTTCTGCACATTTCCTTCTGCATCTTGCTTAGTTTTATAAATCCATTTGACACTTATCACATTCTTGTCTTCAGGTACATTTACCAACTTCCATGTGTGATTATTCTTTATGCATCTAATTTATTCATCCATGTCTTGTTACCATACATCATCTTTGACAGCTTCTTCAAAAGTTAATGGATCATCTATTTCTGAAAACAGAGAAAAAACATAAAATGAATTTGATGTGTCCTCATTATAGATGTCACGTAGACCTCTTGTCTTCCTTGGTAGAAAACTTGCATATGTTGGATCTAGTGATGTAGAACTATTTGGACTTCTTCCTGGAGTTTGTTGCACTCTAGGTTTATACTGTGGACTTGCTGATCTTACTGAGTTGTTTGTGTTGGGGTATGTGTCGCAATTGTATAAGGAGTTGTGCACTTACTTGTACATCGTGTTTGAGCCACCTCTTCTTCCATGTCATCATGCTCCATTGCATTAATAATTATGAATGTCTTTGTTATGCTTCCATCCCATGCTTCATTCTCCAAAAATTGATCATTGCAACTGATTAAGACCTTTCTTGCGAAAGGATCATACAACTTGTATCATTTTGTATCTTCAGAATACCCAACAAATACACATTTTTGTCATTTTTTGTCTAGCTTCTTTATCAGCTCATCTGGAACATTTGTGTATGCGACACAACAAAAAACTTCTAAGTGCACCACATTATGCTTCATTCTTTTCCAGGATTTATGAGGAACTTTGCTTTTCACACTCCTTATCGGACATATGTTCAAGATGTATATTTCATTTACTACTGCCTCAACCCAATATTCATTTGAAAAATGTTTGGTTGTCAACATATTATGTGCCATATCCATGATGGTTCTATTCTTCCTTTCTGAGAAGTCATTATGTTGTGGTGTATACCGCACTATAAATTCCTTGTAGATGCAATGAACTTTACAAAAGCTCTGAGACTATCTTGACATATATTATCCTCCTCTGTCAGTTCTTAGACACTTGATGTAATAACCATTATGATTTTCCACAAGTGATTTGAACTGATGAAAACAACCCAATGCATCAGATTTATGCTTTAGAAAATAAACCCATGTCTTTCTTGAGAAATCATTAATAAATATAAGAAAATATGTATTGATTCTTATAGATGGAGTTTGCATTGGTACACAAATTTCTGAATGTACTATTTCCAGTGGAGCTTTTTCTCTGTATGACTTGCCAACTGGAAATGATTCTTTGTGTTGCTTTCCAAATATGTAGCCTTCAAATATTCTTACTATTTTTTCTATTAATGGAAATCATTTCACCATATCCTTTGTGTGTAGTAACTTCATACCTCCAAAGTTCAAGTGTCCAAATATGAAATTCCATAGCCAGGAATCATCCTGCACTTTAGATTGAAATATGTCTTACATTTATGCGCCACTTTCTCCTTTCTTGATATTGCACAGACGGTTTTCGTCATTGGAACTGTGAGCCCTTTCTCTTGTAAATACAGTGTCTAACTGCACATATTTTTCTTTACAAACAGCTGGTAATGTATTCCTCTTCTTGGATGGCTTCAATGTCAATGGGAACATTTTTTTTGTTAGGGACCTAACCCATCACGTAGGTAGAATAATATATTTCCATGTAATAAATGTCAATATTAATAAGGCCTAGGAATAAGGAATAATAATTCCAATGTAAGAAGACCTAATAGAAGGTTTCACTTCTAGAAGGATTTTCCTCTAGATGGTTCTTTTGATAGAAATATCTATTATAAATAGGAGTTGAGGGTATGAGAACTCTTGTCTTGGATATTATTGTAATAGAGCTCTTCTTTGTTGGAGGTTTCCCCCTCGAAGAGGCAAGTGAACATTGCTCTCAGTGATCAAAGTGTTCTTTCTGGTATTATTCTGGCATCATTTTGGTATTATTGTGGTGTTGTTCTGGTTATATTGTTTTTCATATGCCATTTCTATCTATTTATTCTTGTTCTACATACTTTTTATATTTGGAATATTACAAGTGGTATCAGATCACCTTCCTTGGAAGAAAATTGTGGGTTAATTTTTTTCAAGGTAGAGACATATTCCGACGTCTTTAATCTATAGAGATATGTCGTTACATGCATAAACCCATGGTCGGGGATTCATACACACAATAAATACAAGTGGTACTTATGCGCACATCAGCTGACCACCCTTGTGACCCTTTTTGGTACCCCTTCGAGTGGTAGCGCATCAAACATCACATGTATACAGATCGATATAGATCTTATGAATCCCTCCATAAGTAAATCGATCGACTGCCTAACTGCAATAGTGTCACCGAGAACATCACTCGAGAAGATACTCTCTAGTACCTGGGTAGTCGGGTGGTACGGATAAGGGCACGGTCTAGCCTCCTTAGTCGGTGCCCTGATATATTGGGATGAGTATTACTGTTGAACCCTGTACGTATATTAGACAGATATAGCATAGGGAAAACCCTTGTCTGTAGAACCCTTGAATACCTAACCCTTGGGATGGAAACAAAAACAAAACATACAAGATCTATTGTGGCGCAACTGTGCCTCCTACATTCGAGTTGCAAGATTTCTACACATTTATTCATGTTAACCATTTTGGCATATCATCATTGCAGTATTATTCAGATTGGAGTATAACTCTGTAGGAGTAAAAAAAAAAAAACCAAAAAAAAACGTTTGGATCCTATTGGCACCATTATTTGAGACCTATTCCGTTGGATTTCTCTCTTCTCCCTTATCACAGTCATACCTATCATTTTTCAGAAATTTTGTTTCTTGTGGACCCATCCCCCTTCCAACACCCTTATTTCAGCTTTACCCCATTGGATTCTACTCATCGCCCTGATCGTTGTGATACACTTCACCCATAACCCATTTTCTGTGTGGTCCCACCAGCCCCTTTTCCTGTTCCCTTGTCATCATGGCCCATACCCATAGCCAAGACTTGGAATCTTACTTCACTACCTTGCACTCTAATTTCACAGAAACCCAACAAGAAGTGCGACAAATCAGTGCAAATATTACCACCATCAACCAAAATATGAATTTCTCCATTGTCGCCTCAATCACGAAACTCAAAGAAGAGCTCAAAAAAGACATTACTACCCAACTTCAATCTGTCACTACGATGATATACACCAAGATGCATGTCCCTGTAGATCTTCCCATCTCTGACCCACCCTTGCATACTGAAACTGAAACTTCCTCTCATTCCTATAATTTTCAGCCCCATCACTTTCAAGGTGACCTACACCTTCTACGTGTGAATGTGACCAAATTTGATGAATCGGATCCCACTAGCTCGGTGACTCAAATGGAACATTGTTTTTCTTTGTATGTCATTACAAATGAGTTGGCCAAACTCTGGTATGGTGTTCTCCATCTAGATCAAGAACATTGGAAATGGTGGCAATGGAGAAAAAATGCTTGCCAAGGGTATGTGGCTTGGACACACTTTGTGGTAGATATTTATGAACGCTTTGAAACTAACACCAACCGTTTAGGTCGTTTGACAAAGTTGAAACAATCTGGAACTATGGAAGACTTTATAGTTTCTTTTGAGAGACTGGATTTTAGTACATAGGTCATGTCTGATGCTTTTTTCGGATAATTTTTTATTAGTGGCCTCAAGGATGAGATTTTTTCTCATGTCCTCATGGATCGGCCTCGAAGTTGGCTGGATTATACTAAAAGAGCTAAGGAATAACCATGTGTTGTTTGTTCTCAAAACAGAAAACCCTCCTTTATTCCTCGCACTAAACTAGTAACTCCCATTCCTCCTTCTACTCCACTAAAGATCCAAAAATTTACCAAGGCCGAAATGGTTGAACACCAACTCAAAGGCCTTTGGTATAATTGTGATGAAAATTATTTTTTGGGACACAAGTGTAAGGAGAAAAATCTTTTTATGGCCATCTCAGAGGATTTTGAGGCTCCCCTTATGTCTATGTCACTTGAACCCGCTAAAATAACCCCTCCCTCGAACCCTCCTGAAGTAGAACCATTCATTTCCCTAAATGCTCTCACTGTCGTCTCTGCTCCCCAAACCATCAAGCTAATTGGTTACATAAAGTATACGAAGGTCATCGTTCTTGTTGATAGTGGAAGCACCTATAATTTTATTCACTGCCACATTTCCCAAGAAACTAATTTCTATATCTGTACAGTCAATAATTTCCAAATCATGATTGCCAATGGTCGGTCCATGAAATGTGGAGGGAGTTGTAAAAATGTGGGTCTCAAAATTGGTGACTACCACCTGAAATATAATATGGTTTCTATCGACAAGGGTTGTTGTGAAATTGTATTGGGTGTAGAATGGCTAAGGACTTTGGGTCTCGTTCTCATGGATTTTAAGGAATTAACCATGAAATTCGACCAGGAGGGCCAAAAATATAAGTTTGAAGCCATCACCACGAGTTCCCCAGAGATCATTAGTTTCCATTGCATGGAAAATATGCTCAAAAGAGGTCATTCTGGCATTATTTCCCAACTCCATGCCATACAAGCAACTGAAACACTCTCTATGTCGCGGGCCCTCAAAGACATCCTCTCTAAACATCAAGTGGTTTTTTCCACTCCCCAGGGACTCCCTCCTTCCCGTGGTGTTCATGATCATTTGATTCCTCTTTTCCCAGGAAACATTCCTCCCAATATTCATCCCTATTGTCACCCCTTTTACAAAAAAAATGAAATTGATAAAATGCTTCAAGAACTGCTTAGCGCAGGTGTTATCCTCCCTATTAAGAGCCCCTAATCTTATCATGTGTTCATGGTCCTTGATAAAGAATTTTCTTGGTGCATGTTTCCTGACTTCCGCGCCCTCAACAAACTCACCATTAAAGACAAATTTCTCATTCCTGTCATTGATGACCTCTTGGATGAATTAAGTGGTGCCCAGTTCTTTACTAAACTCAATCTTCATTATGGCTATGACTAGATCCGTATGAAAGAGGAATACATTCCTAAGACTGCCTTTAGAACTCATGAGGGCCACTATGATTTTTTGGTCATGCCCTTTGGCTTGTGTAATGGTCCCTCCACTTTCCATAGCCTCGTGAATCATGTCTTCCGTCCTTTTCTCTATCATTTTGTCTTAGTTTTCTTTGATGATATCCTCGTCTACAAAAAAACCTATAAAACCCTTATTGATCATGTGGATCGAGCTCTCCATCTACTATCTAAGCACCAACGTTTCCTCAAACAATCTAAATGTTCTTTTGGCACCTCAGAATTCGAGTACTTGGGTCATCTTGTTGGCAAGGCTGGCATCAGGGTGGATTCTAAAAATATTGAAGCTATGCAAGATTGGCCTCACCCAATACTCTCAAAATCTTGTGGCGATTTCTTGGTTTAACAAGTTATTATCGCAAGTTTGTTAAGAATTATGGAAATATTGTGGCACCCCTCACTACACTCCTTAAAAATAATTATTTCACTTGGACTCTAACAGTTGCTCAGGATTTTCAAACCTTGAAGATGTCCATGTGCACCACTCCAATCCTGACACTTCATGATTTCACAAAGACCTTTGTCCTAGAGTGCAATGCTTTCGGGAAGGAATTGGTATTGTCCTTATGCAAGAGGGTCGGCCTTTAGGCTTTACCAAAACACAACTATCTGAGAAAAATTTGGGTAAATCAATCTATGAAAAGGAAATGTTGGCTATTTTGCATGGTGTGGATCTTTGGTGCCCTTATCTATTGGGGAAACACTTTCAAATTAAGACAGATCATCAAAGCCTCAAGTATTTTCTGGAACAACGCCTTTCCTCCCCCGAGCAACAAAAATGGGTGACTAAGCTCTTTGTATATTATTATGACATCATTTACAAGAAAGGCAAAGACAATGTGGTTATTTATGCACTTTCTAGAAAATATGAGGATGAAGGGTACCTTTTTTCTCTCTCTTTAATTGCATAAGATTGCCTCCAATATGTTTGCCAGGAATGGCTACATGATCCCAAAAGTTCTCATCTGATACAACTATTACAGTTCAATTCTCCAGTTTCCCAAGGGTAATCTTGGATCAATGATGAGGTTCGATACACAGGTCGTTTGTATTTAAGTAAACAGTAAAAACTTAAATCCATGGTACTTTCTAAGCTTCATGTTACACCCACAGCTGGGCACTCGGGATTTACCAAAACCTATGACTAGGTCAAACGTTCTTTTTTCTGGGAGGGTATGAAATAGGACGTTCGTAATTTTTTGGCTAAATGTGATGTGTGTCAACACAACAAGGGATAAACAGTCAAATATCTTGACACACTACAACCTCTTTCGATCCCACCTACTATTGGGTGGGATATCCCTATGAATTTTATTGTAGGCTTACCTAAATCGGGCAATAAATCAGTCATCATTGTGGTAGTTGATCATCTTTCAAAGTATGCTCATTTATGTGCTCTTCAACACCCATTTATAAAATCCACTATGGCTCAAATTTTCATGGATCAGATCTTCAAACTTCATGGCATGCTGCATTCTATTGTACCGGGTCACGATCCAATTTTCACCAGAAAGTTTTGGCAAGAACTGTTCAAACTACAAGGAACCCAATTGCATCTCAGAAGAACTTATCATCCCCACACTGATGGTCAAAGTGAAGTTGTAAACAAATGTTTGGAAACATATTTGAGGTGTTTTGCATAGGAAAGAAAGAATCAATGGGATCAATGGTTACCACAAGCTAAATGGTGCTACAACACTTCGTACCATACAACTACATGCATGACTTCTTTTGAAGTAGTATATGGACAAAATCCCCCTTCATTTCTCTCATATTTTGCCAAGTGTCTCAAAGGTCGAAGCGGTTGACCAAACGCTAATAGTTTGAGAGACTCTTATCCATACCCTCAAAGAGAATTTGGTCATGGCCCAGAATCGCATGAAGCAACAAGCAGATCAAGGTCGCTCTAGACATGAATTTGCAGAAGGGGATCATGTGTTTCTTCGACTCTAACCTAACAAGCAAAATTCCCTCAAGGATTACCATAGTCAGAAACTGGCGCCCAAATTTTATGGTCCTTATACTGTTCTCAAGTGTGTGGGACAGGTGTCCTATCAGTTAGATTTTCCCATTCATTCTAAGCTCCATCATGTTTTTCATGTTTTCCTTCTTAAAAAAGGTGATTAGAGCTAAGTGCCAACCTCAAACCAACCTTCCCGAGTTGGAAGAAGAAGGATCCATTTGGCTACAACCAAAATAATTTTTGGACCAGCGTGAGCGTCAACTGCATCAGTGAACCATCAAGGAAGTGTTAGTCTAGTGGAAATATAGAACTCCAACAAATGCTAGTTAGGAACCAGCTACCATTTTGCAGCAATTTCCACATCTCAAGCCTTGAGAACAAGGTTGTTTTTAAGGGGGAGGACATGTTAGGGACATAACCCCTCACATAGGTAGAATAATATATTTTCATGTAATAAAGGTCAATATTAATAAGGCCTAGAAATAAGGAAGAATAAGTCCAATGTAAGAAGACCTAATAGAAGCTTCCACTTCTAGAAAGGATCTTCCTCTAGATTGTTCTTTTGATTGACATATTTAGTATAAATAGTAGTCGAGGGAATGAAAACTCTTGTCTTGGATATTATTGTAGAAGAGCTCTGCTCTGCTGAAGGTTTCCCCCTCGAAGAGACAAGTGAACATTGCTCTCAGTAATTAAAGTGTTCTTTCTGGTATTATTCTGGCATCATTTTGGTAATGTTGTGGTGTTGTTCTTGTTATATTGTTGTTCATTTTCCATTTCTAGATATTTATTTATGTTCTTCATACTTTTTATATCTGGAATATTACAATGTTACTTCTCATTTGAATTCTTGCAATAAGTCGATTGCTTGGATATATGTCCATAATCACACAATGATTATCTTCCATGTAGATTTTGTATTCTTTCTGTAACAAATGTCATTTGCTCATAAAATTATGCTTCAGAACAGAAACATCATATACATCAGGTGTAACCTTTTTTTCTCCTTGTTTATTTAAAATATTTATACTTCCTTTTCCTAAGACAATCACTTGGATGTTTGTTCCAAGTGTAACCTTGGTTTGGACTGACTTATCCAAACTAGAAAACAATTCTATGTCTCTTTTCATGTGGTTATTGCAGCCTGAATCTAAATACCATATGCCACAAGGACTTGCTTGAACAACATTGCATTCAACTGGATATAGTATAGGTATTTCTTCAGCGTGGACCATAAAAATAGGACTGGAGGGACTATTTGCATTGTTTGACTGATATTGACCTTTCTTGTTCTGATTATACTGTCTCTTTCTGCAGTCATATGGAAATATCCATATTTTTTACAATAATGGCACTAAATCTTTGATTTGTCAGTTTTATGACTTTGTTTACCGATATTTGGGTTTTGACCTCTTCCACCAGTATTTGTAGGACTGCTAATGTGTCCACCTCTAATAGAACGTATTCCTATGCCTCTAGAGTTAGCTCTCCCCCTTCCTCTTCCATGACTTATCTATGATTACGCAAAAAATGCATTCTCTAATGACATGTTTGACCTATTTAATCTATGTTCATGATTAATGAGGGGATCTTGTAGTTCAACTAGGCTAAACTGACTCAGGTCTTTTCTTTCTTCTAGATTCACAACTAGGGTATCAAATTTAGGAGGAAGACTCCTAAGTAACTTCTAAAAAAAATTCTATCTTCTATGGTTTCACGATGAGGCTTAATCTAATTGATCATGCCAATGACATGGGTATAAAAAGAATCTACTGAATCTGTATCTTTCATTGACAGATTTTCAAAATCCCTTCTAAGAATCTATAGTTTTGAAGTCTTGACTTTGTCCATACCTTGATAATAATTTTGTAATATGTCCCATGCTTCTTTGTCTTTCTTTGTTGATGTAAATTTTGAGATTATTCTCTCATGCATGGCTTGACGTATGTAAACCATCACGTTTCCATCCTTCTTCATTTGATATTTCAATGCATCCTTCTCATCTTGTGTGAGGGAACTGTACGATGCCTAATCTGTTGGTTCCACATATCCATTCTCGACTATCCCCCATACATATTGACCTCCAAATAACGCCTTCATGGTCAAAGACCATAAGTCATAATTATTTCCTGTAAAATTGGAGGTTGTATATTAGAAGTAGATGCCATATTTTCACTTTATGATAGAGTTGGTTCTCTTGAACCTTACTTTGATAAACCTTGCTGAAATCAACCTATTATGATCAACCTACTCTGATACTAGATATCATATCTACAATGCACAAACTTTCTCTTTGCATCGCAATTACAAATACTGTGTGCCACAAATATTCATTGTTGATCTCTCAGGACTTACCACGCAGTGGGAAAACTACTTAATTTATTGCGTGTTGTGATAAAAATCTTAATGAATGAATTATAGATGTAGAAACAAAACAATGTTATACTCAGTATATAAACTCATAAATGAAACATAACTTTTCAACACACAAAATACTTGATATTAATAACTTCGACGTTGCACGCTAACACAATTTGCAATACTAAATCAAGGATTGGATCCAATGACTTCTTGAACTTCTATAACTTACAAAACATACACAGCAGTTGTTATCTTAGACTTGTTAACTACATTTAGCTATTCTTTCTTCTCTGCTCTATTTCTATCACTCTCTATGTGCATATCATCTTCCTATAGACTCGAACATATAAATATTGTGACTGGGACTTCTTATAGAAGTTAAACGACTTAACATTTAAGACACAATTAAATTCGATTGATTATTATATACTTATCTGACTCGATAAATATTAAGATCAAATACATTTAATAACTCCCCTACTTTCTGACTCTCAAAGACTAAGTTTGTGTATACGCAAGTGTAAACTAAATAAATTGTAGTTGCAGACTGATAGACCGACTAACTGACTGGATAAAAATCAACAAAGACATAAGGGATCACTGACTTATAATTACTATTTCCAACATTAATGAGGTATATGTTGCATTCTTTCTTTCCCCAGTTCAAATCCTAGATAAGACTTAAGTATAACTTAATGAAGTAGGTGTTGCGATATTCTTTTGGGGTTCAAATAGATGATAAGAATGTGGACCTTTGTGATAAGGTAAAGTGGAATAGGTGGAATCCCAGTCACTCTAATTTTAACCTATAGGTATTGCCTAGATAATTCTAACCAATTACCAATTTCCCTATAAATTTTATACAAAGATTAGTTTTCTTATGCTCCCAAATCACAACAATTATAAAGATCACAATGATCCAAAAAGACATGTGAATGTTGTTAATTATAATGATAGAAGGAATTATATAGACTTTAATGATACAAAAATACATGTGAATGTTGTTAATGATAATGATAGCTAATCCTGATACCTCTTCAGAAGAGGTCTGTGCACTCAATTTCAGAAGAATAATATTGAGTGTTTTTCTAGGAATAATTTATATAGGCATATTGGTTGTTGTTGAGGATGCAAGGTATAGATGGGAGGGAACAAAGTCATACTCATATTTTACAATAGATATTGGACTTCATTCCAAAAATATTTCCATTATATTATTAGTGTGGGAATCAAGATCAATTATGTGATCAAAAATAAGATCAACATCATTTTTTTCTTTAAAAGATAGTTCTAAACCAAGTGTAAGGAATTGTTAGATATACTCATCATCATATCCACATATCCTACCCTCATGGGAATTTCTTGGTCTATATTGGTTTACTAGCTAGATATAGGGTTATAGTTTTAGTAGAGTTCCATGTGAAATAATCATGTTTCCATATCTACAACCAATATATGCATCAATTGTGGCTAACCATGGCCCACCTAAGATTAGTGGGTAACCCCCAAGATTAAATTGTGGTTTCATAACCATAAATATTTTTTGGATATTCCAATGAATATACATATATAACTACATCCTCTAAGTAGGGAAAATTTTAGGGGCTAAATTTCGTGAATGGGATCATTTTCCATGGTTTTTCCCCAAAAACAATTTGCTAATTTCCACTTTTTCTAAAAATGATTCTCCCAGATTCCATAGAATAAAATTATTTTACCTTTAAAATTGCCAAAATGTTATAGAAACTATATAGAATCCTTAGAAATTTTGATATTTTTACAAAACTATGATCAATCATTTTACAATTTGCATATTAAGGAATTGTAAGATTAGCCACATGTCTACATTTTAATGTATATTTCCTTCCTTAAAATTATCCTTTCCTCTAAGATACCCTCAATTTTGATTGTGGATCAATCAACCATTCAAACAAATATAAGATTTTTTCATACATTGGTCATCTTAAGTTTTTCCACGGTTTCCATGGTTATAACATTTAGGAAAACCTCAAAATTAATTAAGCAATTAATAATTTATATATTGTTAATGTAAACATCAACAATAGGAATAGCAAGATATATATACCTAGTATTAAAAAAATTTCCAAGCATCATATTTGAAAGTTGATTGATGACCTGGATATTTGGAGGATCCTTCCTCCTCCATGTTTTCTTTAGACATAATTCTTGAACAGATTTGGAATAAGTCAGTACACATTTTATGCCTTGAAATAATGTAATATTAACACATACATTATTCAACTCCCAAAGGAAATAGAATTAAGTTTAGGAAAAGACTTTATAAATATTGAACCTCTCTCGATAGAGAGGAAGTGATGCATCCTTAGAATGTGGATGACCTCAACTTTCATGGGAAGTAATTTGTGCAGTATTTGGAGAATTGTTGTTGTATTGATTTGTTTTGGTTTGGTTTCCTACACAATTTTGAACTTCTTCCTCTCCCTCCTCCGAGATGATTGTAGTAGTTTGATTATTGAGAGTCATGGCTAACCTTCATTGTACTTCTCATCAATCAAAATGGGAGACAGAACAAGGAGGAAAACTAGACAACTCAATACTGTAACTAGATTGAGTTGTTTTATTGTTTGTATTAGGTGTGGGTTGTGTAGGTACTTGTGTCATTAATAGACAATTACTAGTAGGAAACTATAATTATTGTTTTTGCTGAGAAAATTGGAATTGTTGTTGTGGAAATTATGGAGCATGTTGTTATTGTTCGGTGACAAAAGAAGAAAATCTTCATCCCTATGGACATTGATAATTTTGGGTTGGTTGTGGTGGATATTATGGCCAATGCATGTAACGATACCAATATTGAGATGGATATTTCATTTGTTGGTTGGTAAAAAAATAATTATAAAATTGAAAAGGGTCTTGAGTCATACCTGATGATCATGATGGCCATGGTAACTTTTGGGAAATAAAACAAATATGTTCATTCTCTTCATTAGTTCCTTCATAGATAGATTTCAATTTAGGAAAATAATGGTAGTTATTAGTGGCATGATTATGATCACAAATGCTATAGAATTCAACATTATTTAATGAGAACTCCCTTAACATATTCTTATTTGTATTATGGATAGTTATTGCTTAGCCTATTATTGCTTCTCCTTAACCTATTGTGTGTCAATTTGTGATCTTAAAGAACTAAGAATATGAATTTTAAAAATTTCCAACAAACCATTGATTTCAACGTGAGTGGCTCCTCCTCTAGATGTCTTAGTAATTCTAGCAACAACATATCAAGTAACTTTCACATGTTTACATAAATCACATATTTGATCATATTTTAGTTGGTAAATATCATCTCCTCCAATCAAATTCAAAAGGTTGAGGCATTCATTTATTATACCTATGATCAAGATAGTGTGTAAAATTTTCTTGTTGAGTTTTATTTGATTGGGCCTTTTCAAGATATATTTGAACCTCTCTGCATATTACTCCAAACTCTCATCCTCCTTCTGAATCTTCTTTAATATTTACTCATGAATTCCTCTTTCTTTTTAATAGTCTTGATATTCCTTTAGGAAATATTGCTTCATTTCCTACTATGTATGGATGTTCTTCCCACCAATTCTCATGAACCATAAAAGTGTTTCATTATTTAATCAGGAAGGGAACAATTTCAAATTTCAAGCATCTATGGTATAGTCATAACTTCTACAAAGGAATCCAAACTTAGAGAATAATATAACTATCTATTCACGGGATAGAACATCAAATTATGTAGAGTTGATGGAGACATATTCTTCATGAGTGCATCATATCCAGGATTCTCTAATTGGAAACTCAAAAGACATATTTTCTCCTTGGTTAGAACCAATTCCTTCTTCTTTTACCATGATGATGAGGAGAGGATTCATAAAAAGTTGTTTCTCCAGTGCTCTTGATTCTCAAAAATGAATTGATCGTTCAAACTATGATAGTTTGTGAATTGGATTATGTTGAGAATATGAATAGTAATAAGGATTTCCACTAATAAATTGTTTTGTATACATTATTCCTTCAATAAGATTATTAAACTATGCCTCTATTGCAAAATAACTTTTTGTTATATATTCATGAGTTGAATTCCTCCTATCACCTCATTGAGTATGGATTCTTGTCATTGAACCTCCTCCTTTTGAATTTTTACCTAAAAAGTGGTAAGTACCTCTGGTGGTTAGTACTGCACCAGGTGTTCATGTTCTTGGATTTCAAGTTCCACTCATGCATTTACATGCTTGTAACTAAATTCAAAACACTTCGTGTGAGGTGTGGTAGAGACGTATGTTGACTATTCCTACAATGAAAATCCCCTTACCATATGTTATCTATTCATACTAAATGAAAACCCCCGAAGTATTTTGAGACCAACCCAGTAATGATGCCAAAAATGATAGGTCTACTACATACCCTATTAATTCATAGTAGGGTATTTAGTTTACTAGTGCACTTAATTGTAAACCAAGAGATTTAAAATCTTGCAAGGTATCATGCAAAGAAAATGAAAGGCTCAAGGATCAGTTAACCAACTAGACAATTTAACCATGACATTATCAACTATATATAAATCCAATTCTACTTATCTATCAAGAAAGGAATAGTTAGTAGTAACAACAAAACAAAGATTATGAATTATAAAAACATATTTGTAGCATAAGGTCTATAGCATTAAACAATTAATTTATGAATGGTTAAACTATTAATTGTTGCAACACACTTCAAAATGTAAACAAAATTACAAAAGTAATTCAACTTTGTGAAAATATTTAAGCAATCAAAAATATAAAAAAAATACACAACATATAAACAAAAATAGTAAATGAAAAGAAGGCCCTTCTTCTATGGAGAAGGGCGTTGAGAAATTTTTATATTACTTAAAATCTTAGTTTACTCAATAATCAATTAAACAAGCAGGAATAGGTAAGACATGTTTTATTAAGAACAACAATGAAAATACATACCATACTATCTCTGAATCTATTTTGATGTATATATATCTTCTTCTCATCTATCCATCCCTATATATGAGACAAGAATATCCATTTTTGTTTACTCAACCATTTAACAAATTTTGCAATGACATTTACATAGCAACACACTTGAGAATTACAAATTCTTCAAGTGGTTGGTAATGTATATTACTATATCTAAATGAAATAGAGAAACTTTTTAAACAGTTATAGAAATAATTAAAATATAGTATCTTTAACTAGCTATGCAACTATATTAGTTGTTGGAATATAGAATAAATAAATCCTCATGGAGATGCTTTATATCCACATCATGAATCGTATATATGTTCATCATCATAATGTTGTAGCGGACTACTCAAATCACATTAAAGATTCTCTGGATAATTCATGTCTCTATAGAAACTGGTAATAGAAACATGATCTTTGGAGACTTAGAAACATTGTCTTTGGAGACTCATAGCAAGTGATAAGTGGTATACTTTATTATTCATATTTGAAGCAATGGTTACGTAGCAACTATCATTCAAAGATCTGTAGCTAGTGGTAATACTTCAAGGATCCATAACAATTTGTTTCTTCAACAAAATAACATTTCTTTGAATTCTATTACATGAACCCAATATTTAGCAACTTCATCTACCAATTAGACATAAAGAACAACATTTCTACCAATTGTACTACCTAATTAATTAAAATTGCAATTAGACAAATCAAATTGTACATGGGTTATTTCTGAGCCAACATGGGTATGGTTATAGTTGATGAAAAGGGAATGATGAAAGGAAACAATAGAAGGAAAAAGGTTATATAATCATGGAAATATAAGGTCCGATCAATGAGAAGGAGCATGGAAACAACACTACTCAAATATTGGATAGAGGGAACCTTTCGTACACTTCTTTGATATATCTTACAAAGCATGGTCTTGATGGAAGGTTGACTAGTCTAGACTTTTCAATCATTGAAGGATAAAGAAAACATTATCTGAACTCAATGGAAATGGTGCTCAAAAGCCTTATATATCAAAAGGTGACACTTGGATTATGACACATACTCATCCCACCTTCACTTTACTCTAGTATAGCTTCATATGCTTGGACTTCTGTTATTTATTTGGTGTAAATATTTTTTTGAGGAAATTGGAAACTCTTTGGGACTCTTTCATTAAGTAGATAGTTCTTTTTGGGATGAAGGTTACATGGGGGTGGAAAAAGTTTTGGTAGGCCTTGAATTTCCAATGGTTTGTTTGATTCAATTATCATTCAAAAAGATTCAACTATTTTCTACCACACCCTTTATTATGAAGGGTTTCTCTTCAAATGTGGGAGACAACACTTGGAAATAATGGAGCACTAAGTAGTTACGTAGTTGAACTCTACTTGTTTTAATGTAGATCCTATTTATCTGTGATCTGTTGTAACCACCCAAGTAGATTTGTTTTCCTATATAATGATGTAATAAGTCTTCAATCAATAAGATATTGTGAGCATAGCCTCACTGTGTGTTGTTTCTCATAATCTTAATTTGATATCAGAGCCACGTTGGATATATGAGAGATCCAAGTGAAAGATCTCAAATTAATTGAGTAGGGGCACCGAACTCTCCCCATGAAGTGTTAGAAGAGCACTGATTCCTCTCCCACTTACTAAATTGGGAAAAATCTGATCCCTCATGCTTATTTTGTTCGCGTCTAAGAGTGCTACAACACTCAAGCTCGCACTCCCACTCTTTATTAGCATTGTAATGCCCCCCCTTCCATAACACAGGAGTGATAGTGCTCCCCTTCATGAGTTAGAGGAGCGTC
>JZKD02S1727429.1:38881-51952 GCA_000966675.3 Picea glauca
ACGGCTTTTTATTTTAAAAGGGATTAGTGAATGGAAAAATTTCTTATAAAAATAAACGATCATAAATCGTGAGGTGGATGTATGTATTAAAAAAAAAAGGGTTTATTTTAAAGAAAAGGTTTCCTTTTAAGGAATTTATATTTTTTTTATATACATGAAGTGGTGTTAAGGTTTATTTTGAGGATGAGTTTATGGTATGCATGGAGTGGTGTTAAGGTTTCCTTTTAAATTTTTCTTATATTTATTTTAAGAAAGATAAGAGCCGAGGTAGAGTCAGATCAGTGGTTCCGGAGGCAGAGCGACGGACTGCTCATCACTTGACGAAAGTTTGATATTCTTGGTGATTCACCACCTTCAGGATCGAAGTGTGTTTGTTGATACAAGGATCCATTGTTTGGTTGGACAAGAAGACAATTGCAGAGATAGTGAATCCTCTGGAAGAAACCTACCTTAACGAAGTTAACAAATTAGATGGCTCAAATTTTATTAACTGGAAATTCAAGATGTCGACCCTGATGCAAGGCTACAGTGTCTAGACCATTGCAAAGTGAACTGAAGTGAAACCTGATGTGGTTGCCAGTGCGACAACAACACAAATCCAAGATTGGTAGAAGCATGAAAACAAGGCCAAGGTATTGTTGCGTATGTTTGTTAAAGATAACATAATTCCACATATTAGAGAAGCTAACACTTCTATTGAAACATGGACAACACTTAAAGCTTTATATGAAACTAGCAACACAATTCCTATTCTCTTCCTGAAAACTAAATTTTTAAGCATTAACATGGATGGAAATGAATCTGTTAGTTAATTTTTGGGTCGAATTAAAGAGGTGAAATACAAGCTAGGAAACATAGGGGAAATAGTTTATAGCACTGATCTTGTCACTATTACCTTAAATGGTATGCTAGAATATTATGAGATGTTCATAATTGGTCTCGCAGCAAGAGAGAAACCTCCTACTTTTGAAGAATTGACAAGAATTTTGCTGCAAGAGGAAGAGAGGCACGGGAATCTGAAGCCTCAGAATACAGATTTGGCACTATGGTCAAATAAGAGATCCTCGAGAGGGAGATCAGGAGAAAGAGGTAGAGGAGGTCATTCATTGCAGCGAAGAAAATCCCCAAGGCCGAATAAAGGTATGCCCTCTAACATGAATGAGACAAAAAGTTGTTTTTATTGTGGTCGACCTGGACATCTTATTAAAGACTGTCATAAGAAGAAGAGTGATGATGCTAGGAATAAACCTAGAACACATTCAGGGCATTATGCACAAGAATATTCAAATCATGATCTCAGATTGTTTATTGCTAGTGATGATATTGATGAACCCCCGATTTTTGATTCAATGGATCTTAGACTGTTTGTGTCCAATGCTGCTTTATCTACTGAAATGGATGAGAGTGATGCCTGGTTTGTGGATTCCAGAGCATCAGTACATATGACATGTAATAAGTTGTGGTATACTAATTTTAAAGAAACACAGAATGGAGCCAACATATATCTTGGAGATGACCGTGCTCATCAGATCAAGGGATACAAAGGCATTCCGGTAACATTGACGAATGGTACTATTCATCACATTCACAATGCTACTTATGTTCCAGGGATAAAGAAAAGTTTGATCTCTGTGTCCACCATTACAGTTCAGAACTTGAAGGTTGAATTCTTCAAGAATTATTGCATAATGAAGGATCTTCTCGACCAATTAAAAACTATTGCAACGAGAGTCAGAGAAGGACGCCTATACAAACTTGATTTTACCAACAAAGAACATCACACACTCACTTCTGCAACTATTCCAATAGAGATTCTTTGGAATCAAAAGTATGGCCACATCAATCATCTTGATTTATTGTTATTACAGAAACATAATATGGTTGAAGGACTTCCTATGATAAAGAATGAGAATATTTCTTGTGAAGGATGTGCATTAGGAAAGATGGACATAGATGAATTCCCCTCTAATCCTGATAGGAAAAAGAGAGATGTGTTAGATCTTTTGCATATTGATGTTTACAGGCCTATGTAGACTAGGTCTTTAGGAGGTGCATTTTACATTTTGTTATTTATTGACTGTTGCACAAGATACACATGGGTTGATTTCATTAGAATAAAAAGTGATGTTTTCAAGTACTTTAAGGAATTCAGAACCATGGTGGAAAAGCAGACACAAAAATCCATCAAAATCCTCCATTCAGATCAATGGGGATAGTATAAATCATGGGACTTCATCAAATATTGCAAAGATCATGGAATAGTACAACAGTTTACAGTACCCCACACTCCACAACAGAATGGAGTGGATGAAAGGAAAAACATAACTATGGTAGAGTGTGCACAGAGCATGATGAAAGGTAAGAATCTCTCAAATACATTTTAGGCTAAAGCCATAAATACTGCAGTTTATTTAAAGAACATAAGTCCAACAAGGTGTCATAATAATGTTACTCCTTTCGAAGAATTGTATGGTTCCAAACCTGCAGTTCATAATTTGAAAGTATTTGGGTGTAAGTATTTTTCACATATTCCAAAGGAGAATAGGAAGAAACTGGATGCTAAAGCCATTAAATGTGTTTTCATAGGGTATTGTTCTGAATTCAAAGCATACAAATTGTTTGATCCTTCTACTCACAAAGTATTTGTGAGTAGAGTTGTACTTTTCCATTACCAGGAGGCAGGAAATCATGACAACAATAGTCATGAGGAATGGCATAGACTTCTTGATGAAGGAGTTAAAGAAGAGCAACAACAACCACAATTGCAACAATAGCCACCACAACCGAGCGATAAAAACAACAACAACAACGAGGACTAAGTGATAGTGATATGGACACTTCAAGCAGTCAGAGTTTACCTAGTGGTGAAGACAAATATTCACAAAGTGGGGAGAAAAGTAATTAGTTGAGAAGATCTTCATGACAAGTTCATATCCCTAAGAGTTATAGAGATTATTCCCTAATGAGTAGCATTTCAAATGTCATAGAACCCATGAGTTTTAACGAATCCAATGAACATGATGAATGGTGAAATGCAATGGAGGAAGAATATTAATCTATAATGAAAAACAAATACTTGGGAATTGACTTAATTTCCTAAACATAAAAATCCTATTGGATGCAAATGGATATACAAACCCAAGTTTAAATCATATGGTAGTATAGACAAATATAAGGCTAGACTGGTGGCAAAGGGGTATTCACAAATAGAAAGTATTGATTATGGTGAAACATTTTCACCAGTAGTTAAATTGAATACTATCAGATTGTTAATTGCTTTAGCTACAAAATACCATTGGAAGCTACACCAATTAGATGTTAAATTTGGATTTTTGAATGGTTAGTTAATGGAGGTGGTTTACCTTACTGAACCTGAAGGGTTTGTGGAACATGGGAAAGAACACTTAGTGTGTAAGTTAAAGAAAGAATTGTATGGACTAAAACATGCACCTAGGTCATGGTATGAGAAGATAGACTCTTTCTTTCTTAAACAAGGTTTTATGAGGAGCAAGAGTGATCCAAAACTGTATACCAAATTTGATAAGAAGGGGTATATAGTATTGATTTCCTTATATGTTGATGATTTAATAATTACAGGAAATGCAGGGAAATTAATTGATGAAATCAAGGAGCACTTTTCACAAGTTTTTGAAGTGAAAGATCTTGGTGAGTTACATTACTGCCTAGGTCTTGAATTTTGGAGAAATGGCGACCAAACTTTTGTTTGTCAGAGTAAGTATGCTAGAGAAGTAATTAAGAGATTTTAAATGGATCAACGTAAATCTTCTATTGTTCCCATGCAACAAAATGTGAAACTTTCTTGTGATGATGGTTTGAAGGAGGTGAATGGAACTATGTATAGACAGATGGTGGGTAGTTTTAATTATCTCAACACAACCAGACCTGATATTGCATATTGTGTGAGTGTGTTAAGTCAATTTATGGTGAAACATCTAGAAAGCCATTGGAATGCAGCAAAGGCATTACTTAGGTATCTAAAATGAACACTTGATTATGGTATTAAATATACTGATGCATTTGATGTTGAGTTTATAGGTTACTCAGATTGATTGGGCTCACAATCCGAATGATCGAAGATCAACCACTGGATATGTGTTTGGCATTGGATCCGAGGTTGGTTCATGGAGCAGTAAAAAGCAACCTATTTTATCTTTGTCTTCTACTGAAGCATAATATAAAGCCTTGTGTGCAACAACTTGTGAATTTGTTTGGTTGAGAAGACTTCTTCAAAATGTTGGATAAGAACGAAAGGAACCTAAAATGATCAAATGTGATAATCAAATTTCAATCAAGCTGGCGAATAATCAAATTTATCATGCATGGACAAAGCATGTTGATGCCCATTTTCATTTTGTTAGAGAAAAGTTGCAGTCAAATGAAATAGCTCTTATGTAGTGTAATACTTGTGAAAATGTTGCTCATATTTTCACTAAGCCTCTTGGAAATATTAAGTTTGAACTATTTAGGGAAATGTTAGGTGTAGGAGTCAATCCATTCTCCATTAAGGGGGAGACATGGAAATAATGGAGCACTAAGTAGTTACACAATTGAACACTACTTGCTTTAATGTAGATCCTATTTATCTATGATATGTTGTAACTGCCCAAGGAGATATGGTTTTCTATATAATGATGTAATCAGTCTTCAATCAATAAGAGATTGTGAGCGTAGCCTCACTGTGTGTTGTTTCTCATAATCTTAAGTATTCCATGAATATGGAAATGTACTAATACATTTCTCTCTCGAGCACACCAAGAAGGTATGGGTTTAGAAGAAGCCTCCACCTTCACACAACTGAGATCCTACTTATTAGTTATAAACTCAAATAGACTAAATTTAGGCTATTCCTAAATAATGCACCATGTTTCCATACATCCTAGCAATGGATCCTTCTTAGGAGTAGTATGATCCTTCCTCATCAACGCAATTCTACAAAAGTGCTAGTTAAGAAATTTCGACCTCCAACCTCTTCTATTTATTCCCATATTTGAATGCTTAATGTGATATGGCAGGTAGGTATAGGGTATTATTTGGAAAACAACCAAAGAGATTCCGTATGTACTTTTTCTATACTCTCTAAACCCAAGAAATCCTCCCTTATCCTAGTGGAAGGTATAGGATAGACTCTCTCCATTCCAACCCTTTGGATCCACATCTCCCTCCTCTAGAGAAGGTTCCTATGCCTATTTCTCTTAAAGTATCCCCTCATCTGAAACTTATAAATACAATCTCTATTACTTTGTAATAGATGACATTGGTTTTTTGAAGGAGGAAATGAAGGAGGAATTTGTTAATTGTATGAAAAAAATCCCAACACAAGTTAGAGAATTAGAAAATCCGACATTTCCATGTCTCAAAAAAAATATAATTCGGAAGATAGAAGCAGTACGTAGGAGTCATTAATCGACGCCCATAGAGAATCTTCCCTTAAGGGGAGATATAAAATGATTTTTTTTAACCTTTATCTATAGAAGGATGGCCAATCCCTCAAAGAAATCGGCCTTGAAGTCGTTGATTCAAACACATAATCCATCTATCATATACCTACATGAACTAATCTTGAATGTTAAAGAAAGTAACTCTTGAACTTTCCAAGATTTTAAAAGGCCAGGAATTTAGTTTTATTGATGTGATAGGATGATCTAGGGGGTTAGATATAGGATTGAAGACAAGCCTCTTTACACTTTATAACTCATGGAATTTCACGTCAAGTTTGGGAAAGTCCCTTTTATCTCTCAAATTAGGGAAAACTCTCACCTGTTTAAACCTCTACACACCCTACTCTAACAAATTGAATTCATGGGAGAACTTATTTAGTAGTTCTTGGCTTAGGGAGGAATTGTGGTTATTAGAGGAGACCTTAATTTCTCTCACGGTGCCTCGAAGATATGTGGGAAAGATACAAAATTCAATAACCTTTCATATTTCTTGATTAGGAATCTGGAGCAAGCATGTTACAGTTGTATTTGTCACCCTATCCCTTGAAGAGAAGTCAATGGTGTTATTATGTCAAAAGCATGAGTTTTACTTAAGAAATTGCTTGAAAAACATCAGATTTGATCTTGGTCATGTTTTTCCTAGGGGAAAAAGTGGTTGATAACATGTTTCTCATACTCAACTTCAACTTGTAGAGAGTCGTTATTTTTCAATACAAAGACCACAACCACCCACTTGATCTTCTAGAGAGTTCCAAAGAGATCAATGAAAGGTAGGTTCGCCATGATGCATTATTAGGCATGGAAATTGTGCATTACCTATTTTCTCCTAGTTCTCATACCTTGAACATATCTTTATGATTCTCTACACTTAGTCTAAGATCCCTCATGTCGGTGTAGAGAGGAATTTAAGATTCCTTTGTCATCATATTGTTGTATTGATTGGGTGTTGGCAATCAACACAAGTGGAGATCATTTTTAACCGAAGGAAGACATCACTTCTTGTAGTGCCCTAAAAACTTTATTGTGTCTTTTATTAGTGTTAGTGAAGTTGTGGACTATAAGGGGAAACATTATCATTTCATTTTGATACATGCTTATGATCGTAAAAGTTTGAACACATATGGGGGTGCTTTGTTTCCGTTCCTCGTAATTTCTCAAATCATAGTGATCATCCAAATCTCAAGGTAATAACTCACTATATGATTAGATGGAGTAGTTCATAAAACTAGATCTCAATCAAGGAAGGACAATTAAGGTTTCATCGCACACCACCTTTCCACTCTTTTAAATGGTTTTAACACATTTTTATTCCCTTGTTGCATTTTCTGTCAAGTCAATGGTAGGATCCCCTCTCCATGGCTTCTAGAAATGGAGAAGAGATGGAAAGGGATAAGCCTTGTGGATTAACGAATGGAACAATGTCAAAACCATCGATGTGATTCTTATGAGATCACTTGTTTTAACAGAAAAATGATGACTTTTGAAAGGTAAATGGAGGAGGCCAATCACCGAAAGGAAATATTGATGACTCAATAAAGTAATTGTCACCAAATGTAGGAAGAATCCTTAATAGTAGAAGGCTAAGAAAACATCTAGCACTTGCAAATGATTTCTAAAGAAAATTGGGCCCTGCATGCTCTTCAAGCCAAAATGGAGAATTTCCTATGAGATCGGGAAGAATAAAAATCAAACAATGGATGATGAAATGAACTAGGTTTCGGCCAATGTGGTAGCTCTAGAGAATTCCTTGCATCAAATTGAGGGTAGTGATTCTTCTTCCATAAGATCACGAGTCCTAGAAGAAATGATGGAAAGATAAATGAAAGCTAAACTAGATTCAAAAGAGGAAGGAAAAGTGGTTTTCATGTTGCAAGTTGCAGAGCTGGAAGAGCCTGAAGATTTAGAGGACTAGAGTCAAAAGAGGAAGGAAAAGTGGTTTTCATGGTGCAAGTTGTAGCGCTGAAAGAACCTGAAGATTTAGAGGACTTGCACGATTTAGTGCAATAGTCTAGAATAATTAGAAGAAGTGAATTTTGTTACATGATAAGATAGAAGAAGTGAATTTTTACTTTTACAATTATGGAACACCTTGGTTTGTGAGACCTTCTATTTTTGTATTACAAAGTTGAATGGTTTGGCTGTAGAGATTTCTAATGAAATATAGTTAAAAACATGTGTTTCTTCTTAAGAGGTCACAGGTTCAAATCCAGAGGAGGGTAAGGTATGTATACCTTCGTAGACTTTACCAGTCAAATAGTTGCGCGGAGGGGGTCCCTTGTCCCACAAAAAAAGGGGTCTCATACACCAATTTGGTGTGCTGGCTTCGCCGTGACCTTAAAAATAAATTATTATTATTATTATTAACTATAAAACAAATAACTAAATAAATCATTAATTAATTATAGTTTATTTATTAATTAATTAAATAAATAAAGTTATTGAAAAAAATATTCTAATGTAAAATAGAAAAATGACAATTGTGTAAGATCATATACCCCTAATTGTATTAGATAGTGTGTTAGGCCTTAAGAAAAAAAATAACAAATGGAACTAATGCAAATTTTGATGCTTAGTGACCCTATTGTAGTAATAAACGGCATTTTCAATCTTCTGCTAACTCACTCCTATGTCTATCTGACAAATATTACATTGTTACCCAAAGCATATGACCACTTTCATCACTCCTATGTCCATCTGACAAATATTACATTGTTTCCCAAAGCATATGACCACTTTCTTCAATCATGGATAGGAAAATATCACTCCTCTATCATTTTTAATGAATGGCTCAGATTATGAATGTTGTTACAAATTGATTTTTTTAAACAGTGGTCTGTTCCTTTTCAAATGGTGATGCCCAGAACTGAATATGGTTCTCAGATTCTTTACCAACTTGGGTTGTCAAGTCATTTTCTTTGCCCCACAGAGCAATGTAAATTCCCATAATGATCACAACATCGCCCACCACACTACATCCATACGGGGATATCATGCTATCGTGAAATATACTTGTATTTCGAATTTTTCAAAATAAGTCTATTTCTTTTGTACCGTTTACTTGTTTTCGTTTGGGAAAAAATAACAAAAAATAAGAAATTCGATCAAAAATTAGTTTTGTTTGAACATTTTGTTTTCATCGAAATTAATTTTGTTTGAAAGTTTTGTTTTGCCCAAATTAGTTTCATGTCGGTTGAAATTGTATAATCTAAATGTAATAAAAATATCAAAATCTATAATTTCAATAAAATATCAAGAAAACAAAACGTTAACTCATTATCCTAATATTATATTCTCAAAGTAAAGTAAATAACGTGCAACATTTTATTCATTTGATTAATATACTAATTTCAACCAATTTCAATTTAGTTAATTCATAATCCTAAGTATAGCTTAATTCTCGGATCTACAACACATAGAAGAAAAGAAGTTACAAATACTATTGTCATTGATCTCTCAAGACTTACCTTGCAATGGGTAAACTACTCGATTTACTGCACGTTGTGATCAAACACTTAATGAATGAATTATAGATGAAAAAACAATGCAGTGCTATGCTCAACATATAAACTTAGAAATACAACAACACTTGTTGACACACAAAATACTTGATATTAATAACTTCGGCGCTCCGCGCTAATACAAAATACAATACTGAATTGAGTTTCGACTCCATTGACTTCTTGAACTTCTGCAACTTACAAAACATACATAGAGCTTGTGCTCTCAGACTTCCTAACTACCTTCAGCTACTGTTGTTGCTTCTTTGTTATGTGTCTATCGCTCTCTCTGTGCATGTCGACTTCCTACAGACTTGGAAATATAAAGAATGTGACTAAGACTTCTTACAGAAGCTAATTGACTTAACATTTAAGACACAATTAAATTCAACTCACTCTTATCTACTTATCTGACTTGAGAAATATTAAGATCAACTCCATTTAATAACTCTTGTGTTTGTCGACAAACAAAGATTAAGTTTGTTTAAACGCAAGTGTAAACTAAATAAAGTGTAGTTGCACACTGACATACTAACATACTGACTAACTGACAAATGAGTGGAGACGTAAGGGCTCACCGACTTGTAATTACTATTTCCAACACCCCCCCTTAATTATAAGTATGTGGGATTACAAAAAAATATTTACATCAAAATTTGACTTGACATGAACTATCATTCATCTTACACGGACTCTTAGACTACTACAGAGATGCTGAAATGCATCTCTTGTTAAATATTTTGTGAAAAATCTGTGACTTGTTCTTTTGACCTACAAAATTCTAAATAGATCTCTTTGTTATTTACCAATTCTATGATAAAATGATACCTTGTATCAATGTGTTTGGTTTTCTTGTGAAACACATGATTCTTTGATAACATGATAGCTGAATTGTTGTCACAAAATATTGTAGTTGGTTCCTATTGTTCCTACAACACATATTTTATCATTCTTCTCATTCAAACTGCTTGAAAAGTTGCTCTTATAGTTGCGACGTACTATGCTTATGTTGAAGAAAGTCACTATTGGTTTCTTCCTTGATGTCCACGATAGTATACCTGTTCCAAAGTGAAATGCGTACCTAGAGGTACCTTTCCTATCATTTATGCTCCCTCCACAACCACTGTCATTGTATCCAATAACTCTGAAATCTTCTGAAGTAGAATATCTAATGCCAAAATATTTTGTTCCATTCACATATCTCATAATTCTCCTTCCTTCTTTCCAATGGGATTCTTTTGGAGTTTCCATGAACCTTGAAATTAGGCTCACTCCATACATAATGTCGCGCCTTGTTGTTTTTTTATACATAAGACTGTCTGCCAATCTTTTAAAAAGTGTGGGATCCACCTTGGACCCTTTATATTCCTTTCTTAACTTATATCCTATTATGAAAGATGTTGGGGATGCTTTGGAATTTATCATATTGAATATTTTCAGAATTTCATTTGCATACTCAGATTGTGAGATAAATATACCATATTTGAACTCATGAACTTCAATACCCAAAAATATCTAATAATCCCTAAATAATTCATTTTAAATTCATCATTCATGACTCACTTAATTTTTTCTATGCCAAAATCACCTGTAAAAATCAAATCATCTACATATAAGAAAAACAATTATCATATTACGTTACTGATTTTCTTTGATGTACAATGTTGGCTCAAATTCACTTCTTTGAAATTCATTATGTGTGAGATAAGAATTGATGCGATTGTACCAAGCTCTAGGAGCTTGTTTTAACCCATATGTACAATTTGTCTTCTTGTCTCGGAACCTCTATGCTTTCTTAAATATGTAAACTTTGTCTTCTTGTCTTGGAACCTCATAGCATTGTGGTTGTTCCACATATACTTCTTCTTCTAAATGTCCATTTTAAAAAGTTGAATTTACATCTATTTGAAAAACTGTTCATTTGTTCTGGGCGGGAATGACTAATAAAGTTCTCACTGTGTCCATGCATGCAATTGGTGAAAATATTCCATTGAAATCAATTCGAGGTTGTTGTGTAAAACCTCTTGCAAATAACCTTTCCTTGTGATTCTGCACATTTTCTTCTGCATCATGCTTGGTTTTATAAATCCATTTGAAACTTATCACACCCTTGTATTCAGGTACATTTACCAACTTCCATGTTTGATTATTATTTATGCATCTAATTTCTTCATCCATCTCTTGTGCCCATACATCATCTTTGACAACTTCTTCAAAAGTTAATGGATCATCTATTTCTGAAAACAGAGAAAAAACATAAAATGAATTTGATGTGTCCTCATTATAGATGTCACATAGACTTATTGTCTTCCTTGGTAACAAACTTGCAAATGTTGGATCTAGGGATGTAGAACTACATGGACTTCCTATTGGAGTTTGTTGCGCTCTAGGTGTATATTGCAGAGTTGTTGATCTTACTAGAGTTGTTTGTGATGGGGTATGTGTCCCAATTGTATAAGGAGTTGTGCACTTACTTGTACATGGTGTTTGAGCCACCTCTTCTTCTATGTCATCATGATCCATTGCATTAATAATTATGAATGTCTTTGTTATGCTTCCATCCCATGCTTCATTCTCCAAAAAATGATCATTGCAATTGATTATGACCTTTCTTGTGACAGGATCATACAAATTGTATCCCTTTGTATGTTCAGAATTCCCAACAAATACACATTTTTGTCATTTTTTGTCTAGCTTCTTTATCAGCTCATCTCGAACATGTGTGTATGCGACACAACAAAAAAAATTTAAGTGCACCACATTATGCTTCATTCTTTTCCAGGATTCTTGAGGAACCTTGCTTTTCACACTATTTGTCGGACATATGTTCAAGATGTATATTGTATTTGCTACTGCCTCAACCCAATATTCATTTGAAAAAGGTTTGGTTGTCGAAATATTGCGCGCCATATCCATAATGGTTCTATTCTTCCTTTCGAAAACACCATTATGTTGTGGTGTATACCGCACTATAAATTCCTTGTAGATGCCATGAACTTTACAAAAGTTTTGAAACTCTCCTGACATATATTCTTCTCCTCTATTGGTTCTTATACACTTTATGTAATAACCATTATGCTTCTCCACAAGTGATTTGAGCTACTAAAAACAACCCAATGCGTCAGATTTATGCTTTAGAAAATAAATCCATATATTTCTTGAGAAATCATTAATAAATGTAAGAAAACATGCACTGCCTCTTGTAGATGGAGTTTGCATTGGTCCACAAATTTATGAATGTATTATTTCTAGTGGAGTTTTTTCTCTGTATGATTTGCCAACTAGAAATGATTATTTCTTCTTCTTTCCAAATATGTAGCCTTCACACATTCTTTCTATTTTTTCTATTAATGGAAATCCTTTAACCATATCCTTTGTGTGTAGTAACTTCATACCTCAAAATTTCAAGTGTACAAATATGAAATTCCATAGCCAGGATGTTGAAATTACTAAGACAACTGAGAGGGGGGGTGAATTAGATGTTATTGTGCTTAAACAATTTTAAGTCAATTAAGCCATTTTTAATATTTCTCCAAGTGACCATCAATATTATACAACATATGGAAAACATAAATAATGAGAATCACTCACACATAAGATATATTCAGAGACATATTTTCACAAGGAAACCCATAAAGGGAGAAAACTTCTTCTTCTTCGAAAATGATAAGCAGTCTTTTAAGTTCTATACATCATCTATAATTGAGCACCAACTCAATGTGAGGCTACTACCTCTGTTTTAAAAGCTCCAACTTGTTTGAGATCACCAACTCTCTGGTTTCTCTAGCACCCACTAGAAGGAAGCCCCAACTCCCTGAGTGTTCCAGCACCGAATGGATGGAAGCACCTACTTCCACTTATACAAGCACCAACTTGTTTGAGAACACCAACTCTCTGGTTTCTCTAGCACCCACTAGAAAGAAGCACCCACTCCCTGAGTGTTTCAGCACCGACTGGATGGAAGCACCTACTTCCACTTATACAAGCACCAACTTGCATATAGAAAAATCTGTGTTTTCCCAAGCACCACCCCGCCACCCTGTTTTCTAGCCACAGCTAGATGGAAGCTACAACTCCCAATATTCAAGCACCAACTCAAATATTAGAGGACCACA
>JZKD02S1727429.1:51962-71339 GCA_000966675.3 Picea glauca
GAAGATGCATCACCTTTACAAACTCAACTTCTACAAGTCCATTCAAGATAGAATTCATTCCCTTAGCATTAAAGATAAATTCTAACTTATCATCCTTGGAAGCTAGCACAACAGGATTTATGTATCCAGTCTCTACTACATCTAAAACATCAACACCTAAGGCCATTAGGTATGTTCTCATTCTAACCTTCCAGAAGGAAAAATTTGTTCTATCAAATAGAGGAGGCTTAGTGGTTGAAGTCCCTTCATGACTTGTCATGTTTAAGCTTACAGATCTACCTTTAGATAAAAGAAACTCACTTTGATACCAATTGCTGAAATTACTAAGACAACTGAGAGGGTGGGTGAATCAGGTGTTACTGTTCTTAAACAATTTTAAGTCAATTAAGCCATTTTTAATCTTTCTCTAAGTGACCATCAATATTATACAACATATGGAAAACATACATAATGAGAATCACTCACACATAAGATATACACAGAGACAGATTTTCATGAGGAAACCCATAAAGGGAGAAAACCTCTTCTTCTTCGAAAATGATAGGCAGTCTTTTAAATTTTGTACATCATCTATAATTTAGCACCAACTCAATGTGAGGCTATTACCTCTATTTTACAAGGTCCAACTTGTTTGAGAGCACCAACTCTCTGGTTTCTCTAGCACCCACTAGAAGGAAGCACCAACTCCCTAAGTGTTCCAGCACCGACTGGATGGAATCACCTACTTCCACTTATACAAGCACCAACTCTATGGTTTCTCTAGCACCCACTAGAAGGAAGCACCCACTCCGTGAGTGTTCTAGCACCGACTGGATGGAAGAACCTACTTCCACTTATACAAGCACCAACTTGCATATAGAAAACTCTGTGTTTTCCCAAGCACCACCTTGCCACCTTGTTTTCTAGCCACAACTAGATGGAAGCTACAACTCCCAATATTCAAGCACCAACTTGAATATCAAAGGACCATAGTCCTCCCTAGAACCACCCTAACTCCCTGATTATAAATAAATGATTGAATAACCAACAACACAGATAAATTGAATCTTACCACTTCTTCATGTTCTGTAAATCTTGTTTGCTTCTAACTATTCTGCAATTCTTCTCTTCCTCTGTCTGTTCTGCAATTCTACTCTGCTTCAAGATGTTCTACAATTCTACTCTGCTTCAAGATGTTCTACAATTCTTCTCTTGCTTCTGTCTATTCCTCATCTATTACTCATCTCTTAGTTTTATCTCACACTGCGCATACTGTCGGTCTCACACTGCACATACTGTAATTTTCCCTTTCTTACAGTTCAACTCATTTTTCATTCATAACTACCAACACCAAATAGTTATTGTGTGTTTCTTTTTATATTCTACAACCCCTTCGGTTACCCCTCAAATCCCTAGAACAACGCTTCAACAACTGGAATGCCAACCATCCAAGAACCATGATTCGGTTCTACTAATTGAATCGTAACTGAATAATTAATCATGAAGAGAAACAATAGCCCTTCGATCATATTTCCAAGTATCCAACACCCTTGGATTACAAGCTCAAGGTCTCGCATTGATTTCGCTATTTCGCATTTTGTTATTTCGGCATTTCAACATTTCTATGGTGAAGAGTCTCGACACTCCAAGTCGCAATCCCCGAAATGGAGCCAGATCAACGGTCCACAAAACTTCATAATTTGATCCCTTCTTTTCTTAATCGAACGGTTGATGGGATTTCAACGTTTTTCCCTTCAAGTCATCGTGACTCCAACATTATAAAATTCATGATCACAAAATCTTCAAAGTAATCAGACGGTTCACATAACCCACTGAGATGGACATTTGATGGGATTTTGGAGTTTTTCCTTTTGGGTTTTCGAGACTCACAATAGTCCCTTTCGGGTTTTCGAGACTCACAATAGTCCCTTTCGGTATTTTGAAGTTCGAGACTTCATGATGGTGGAGTTTCTGCTTGCTATGTAAAACCCCGAAACAGAAAGTTTCGATGTGTCGTAAACCTGCTGACATCACATGTGGATTGACACGTGTCGAATAGTTGCCATGTGTCACTCTAATTCGTGACATACATGTGCCTGGAATGTTGAATAAACTTGACACTTTTCATTGCCTGATTGTGCCACATGTCCTTAGCTGACGTGGTTTGTTAATGTGTCTGTTTTGAGATTTCTAGGTTCGCTACTTCAAAGTTTAAAGTTCCTTTGATATTTGATTTCCCGGACTACGAAACTCCAAAATGGAGTCTTTGAAATACTCTGATCTTTCACATTTCATGATTTCATCATTCTTGTCGTGAGTGTCCTTGACACCTCCAAATCCCGGTATCTGAAACTTCGAAATGGAGATTAAGTCGTGGTTTCGCATTTCGCGATTTCATCATTCTTGTCGTGAGTTTCCTTGACACCTCTAACTCCAAGTATCTGAAACTCTGAAATGGAGATTAAGTCGTGGTTTTTCATTTCACAATTTTCTACCATGAGTTGCTTCCTTGACACCTCCAACTCCCAGTATCCGAAACTTAGAAATGGAGATTAAGTCATGGTTTCACATTTCGCGATTTTCTACCATGAGTTGCTTCCTTGACTCCTAGAGTTTATGATTCTAATATTGCCATGTGATCATCATTGCACTGTTGGTCTTGCCACTTTCTCTTGTTCTTCATCGTCAGGTTGAGCTTGCCATCAATGACAAACAAATACTCTGCCTTATGTCTGCCCGAAATAAATATGCCAAGACAGGAATCATCCTACACTTCAGATTGAAATATGTCTTTCATTTCTGCACCACTTTCTCCTTTCTTGATATAGCATAGACGATATTTGTTATTGGAGTTGTGCACACTTTCTGCTATAAATGCAGTGTCTAGCTATGCATCTTTTTCTTTACCAACAACTAGTGATTTATTCCTCTTCTTAGATGGCTTCAATCTCAATGGGAACATTTTGTTTGTTAGGGACCTAACCCATCACGTAGGTAGAATAATATATTTCCATGTAATAAAGGTCAATATTAATAAGGCCTTGCAATAAGGAAGAATAAGTCCAAATCTAAGAAGACCTAATAGAAGGTTTTTCTTCTAGAAGGATGTTCCTCTAGATCATTCTTTTGATAGAAATATTTAGTATAAATAGGAATCGAATGTATGAGAACTCTTGTCTTGGATATTATTGTAATATAACTCTGCTCTGTTGGAGGTTTTCCCCTAGAAGAGGCAAGTGAACATTTCTCTCAGTCATCAAAGTGTTCTTTCTGGTATTATTCTAGCATCATTTTGGTATTATTGTGGTGTTGTTCTAGTTATATTGTTTTTCATCTTCCATTTCTAGCTATTTATTTTTGTTCTAGATACTTTTTATATCTAGAATATTACAAGTGGTATCATAGCACCTTCCTTCGCATAAAATTGTGGGTTAATTTTTTTTCAGGGTAGAGACATATTTTAGTGTCTTTAAGATATAGAAATATGCCATTGTGCACATAAACCCACGGATGAGGATTCATACAGGCAATAAATACAAGTGGTACTTAAACACACATCTGTTGGCCACCCTTGTAACCCTTGTTGGTACCCCTTCAAGTGGTAGCGCATCAGACATCACCTATATACAGATCGACCTAGATATTCTAAATCCCTCCATAGATAAACTGATCGATCGCCTGATTGTTATAGTGTCACTGAGAAAATCACTCGGGAAGATGCTCTCTAGTACCTGGGTAGTCAGGTAGTATGACTAAGGGCATGGTCTAGCCTCCTTAGTTGGTGCCCTGATACATTGGGCCGAGTATTACTATTGGACTCCGGGCGTATATTAGAGAGCTATAACATAGGAAAAACCCTTGTATGTAGAACCCTTGAATACCTAACCCTTGGGACGAAAACAAAAATAAAACATACAAGATCTATTGTGGTGCAATTGTGTCTCCTACATTCAAGTTGCGAAATTTCTACACATTTCTTATTGTTAATCATTTGGGCATATCATTACTGCAGTATTCTTCAGATCATAGTATAAATCTGCAGGAGTTAAAAAAAAAAAAAAGTCTAGATCCTGTTGGAACCATTATTTGAGAGCTATTCCATTGGATTTCTCTCTTCTCCCTTATCGCATCCATACCTATCATTTTTCAACATTTTTTTTCTTTTGGACCTAGTCCACTTCGAACACCCTTATTTTAGCTTTACCCCATTGGATTCCACTCATCGCCATGATCGTTGTGATACACTTCACCCATAACCCATTTTCTTTGTGGTCCCACTAGCCCCTTTTCGTGTTCCCTCATTATCATGGCCCATACCCATAGCCAAGACTTGGAAGCTCACTTCACTACCTTGCACACTAATTTCATAGAAACCCAACAAGAAGTGCGAGACCTCACTACCAATATTTCCACCATCAATCAAAATATGCATTCCTCCATCGTTGCCTCAATCGCGGAACTCAAAGAAGATCTCAAACAAGACATTACTACGCAACTTCAATTTGTCAGTATGATGATCTACGAAAACATGAATATCCCTACAGATATTCCCGTATCTAACCCACCTTTGCATACCGAAAGTGAAAGTTCCTCTCATTCCTATAATTTTCAGCCCCATCACTTTCAGCATGACCTACACCATCCGTGTGTTGATGTGACCAAATTTGATGGATCGGATCCCAGTAACTCGGTAAGTGAAATGGAACATTATTTATCTTTGTATGGCATTATGGATGAGTTGGCCAAACTCTGGTATGGTGTTATCCATCTATATCAAGAATGTTGGCAATGGTGGCAATGGAGAAAAATGATAGCCAAGGTTATGTGTCTTGGACACACTTTGTGGTAGAGATTTATGAATGCTTTGACACTGACACCAACCATTTAGTTCGTTTGACAAAGTTGAAACAATATGGAACCATGTAAGACTTTATAGCTGCTTTTGAGAGACTGGCTTTTTGTACATAGAACATGTCTGATTCTTTTTTCCGATATTTTTTTATCAGTTGCCTCAAGGATGAGATTTGTTCTCATGTCCTCATGGGTCAACCTCAGATTTGGGTGGATGCTACTAAAAGAGCTAAGGAAGCACAATGTGTTGTCTCTTCTCAAAACAGAAAACCCTCCTTTATTCCTTGCAATAAACTAGTAACTCCCACTCCTCCTTCTACTCCACTAAAGATCCAAAAATCGACCAAGGCCAAAATGGTTGAATGCCAACTCAAAGGCCTTTGTTATAATTGTGATGAAAAATATTTTCCAGGACACAAGTGTAAGGAGAAAAATCCTTTTATGGCCATCTCAAAGGATGTTTTGGAAGAGGATGTTGAGGCTCCCCCTATGTCTATTATTCAGAAGAGAATGTTGAGGCTCCCCTTTAGACCTAATGAGGGCCACTATGAGTTTTTCATCATGCCCTTTGTCTTGTGTAATGCTCCCTCCACTTTCCAAAGCCTCATGAATCATGTCTTACTTTTCTTTGATGATATCCCCATCTACAACAAAACCTGAAAAACCCATCTTGATCATGTGGATCTAGTTCTCCATCTACTCTCGCAGCACCATATTTTCGTCAAACAATCTAAATGTGTTTTTGGTGCCTCAGAAGTCGAGTACTTAGGTCATATTTTTGGTAAGGCTGACATTAGGGTGGATCCTAAAAATATTGAAGCTATGCAATATTGGCCTCACCCAAAGACTCTCAAAACCTTGCGGATATTTACGGGTTTAACAGGCTATTATCGCAAGTTTGTTATGAATTATGGAAAGATTGCGGCACCCCTCAATCCACTCCTTAAAAATAATTCTTTCACTTGGACTCCAACAGTTGCTCAGGATTTTCAAACCTTGAATATGGCCATGTGAACCACTCCAGTCCTGGCACTTCCTGATTTCACAAACACCTTTGTCTTAGAATGTGATGCTTTTAGGAAAGGAATTGGTGTTGTCCTTATGAAAGAGGATCGACCTTTGGCCTTTACCAGCAACCAACATTTTGAGAGAAATTTGGGTAAATCAATCTATGAAGAGGAAATGTTGGCTATTCTGCATGGTGTGGATCTTTGGCACCCTTATCTATTGGGGAAACACTTCCAAACTAAGACAGATCATCAAATCCTCAAGTATTTTCTTTAACAACGCCTTTCCTCCCCTGAGCAACAAAAATGGGTGACTAAGATATTTGGATATTATTATGAGATCATTTACAAGAAAGGAAAAGACAATGTGGTTGTTGATGCACTTTCGAGAAAATATGAAGATGAAGGGTACCTTTTTTCACTCTCTTTCATTGTACCAGATTGTCTCCAAGTTGTTCTCCAGGAATGGCTACATGATCCCAAAAGTTTGCATATGATACAACAATTACAGTCCAATTCTCCAGTTTCCCTAGGGTACTCTTGGATCAATGATGAGATTCAATACAAAGGTCGTTTGTATTTAAGAAAACAACTAAAACTTAAATCCACAGTACTTTCTGAGCTTCATGTTACACCCACAACTCGACACTCGGGCTTTACCAAAACCTATGACTAGCTCAAACATTTTTTTTTCTGGGAGGGTATGAAATAGGACGTTCGTAATTTTGTGGCTGAATGTGATGTGTGTCAACACAACACAGGAGAAATAGTCAAATATATTGGCACGCTACAACCTCTTCTGATTCCACCTGCTATTTTGCGGGATGTCCCTATGGATTTTATTGTAGGCTTACCTAAATCGGGTAATAAATTAGTCATCATGGTGGTAGTTGATCATCTTTCAAAGTATCCTCATTTCTGTGCTCTTCAACACCCATTTATAACATCCATTTTGGCTCAACTTTTCATGGATTAGGTCTTCAAACTTCATGGCATGCCACATTCTATTATTTCTAATCATGATCCAACTTTCACCAGCAATGTTTGGCAAGAACTGTTCAAACTAAAAGAAACCCAATTGCATCTCAACACAACTTATCATCGCTAGACTGATGGTCAAACTGAAGTTGTCAACAAATGTTTGGAAACATATTTGAGGTGTTTTGCATCGGAAAGGTAGAATCATTGGGATCAATGGTTACCACTAGCTAAATGGTGCTACAACACTTTGTATCATACATCTACGTGCATTACTCCTTTTGAACTAGTATATGGACAAAATGCCCCTTCAGTTCTCTCATATTTTCCAGTTGTCTCAAAGGTCAATGTGGTTGACAAAACACTTACAGTTCGAGAGACTATTCTCTGTACCCTTAAAGAGAATTTGGTCATGGCCCATAATCGCGTGAAGTAACAAGAAGATCAAGGTCACTTTGAATGTGAATTTGTAGAAGCGGATCCAGTGTTTCTTTGACTGCAACCTTACAAGAAAAATTCCCTCAAGGTTGACGATTGTCAGAAACTAGCGTCCAAATTTTATGGTCCATATACCGTTCTCAAGCGTGTGGGACAAGTGGCCTATCAGTTAGATTTTCCCAGCCATTATAAGCTCCATCCTGTTTTTCATGTTTCCTACTTAAAGAAGGTGATTGGAACTAAGTTCCAACCTCAAACCAACCTTCCTGAGTTGGACGAAGAAGGATCTATTTGGCTACACCCACAAGAATTTTTGGACCATTGTGAGCATCGGCTACATCAGTGAACCATCAAGGAAGTGTTAGTCCAGTGGAAAGATACTGTGACATCCCCAAAAATAAAATATTTTTGAAATTTAAATTGCTGGAAATTTATTCCGTTTTTTAGTAAATTCGAATTTGGAAATTTTTTTCCATTTATGGCAATTCCGAATTTTGAATTTGGTAATTGTAATTAATTATTTTGATTGTTGGGTAGAGACCTAATTTGACCCAACTAACTATTTGACTATGACACTTGTATGGAAACAGAATATTTTATGTTGATTGCAGGAGAACAAATGGAACAACAATGTTAAATTTAGCTGACCATGACTCCATGAGAGGGGAACATGTTGGAACTACCTCTAGGCTGATTATTACAAGTGTAAAATCAATTATTTGGCCATTGGCAGCCCCTGAAAATTAGGGATTTAGAAATTTGCAAAAATTTTCAAGGGAGGGAAAAGACCTAGGCAAATGAAAAATAACATATGAGAGGAAGAAGGATGTTGCCAAGTATGCTGGGGAAAAGAGACTATTGATTTTATTGTTGTTATGAACACTATTGAGTAAGTGTGAGGCAAGAGGAATTGACTGAAGTTGAAGGACGTTACGGAGGAGGAGTTTTTCCAGGTTCGCCTTCATGGATTCATGGTCAGGCTAGGGGGTGAATTGGGGAAGTGATTTTGGCTGCCCTATTCTATGGTTGGGAGGAATGTGGTTGTTCCCTTTGTCTTCCCGCAGATTGGATTCAGATATGTTGATCTACACCTCTCTATTTTTGAATGGTTATGTCTAATTGATGTAATGTCTCTATTGGGTGATTATATCTAAATGCAGTAATGTAAACTATTTGAATGATCATATCTGTTCATTGTGAGGAATATATGTGAAGGAAATCTATATATATATATTTATAATATGTTTGTTGGAATGTTCACATTTGACTGCTGAAATATATATTTGATCACGGAAGATAAAATACTTTCGTGGATATAATATGTCTGTTGTCGTGAAGTTCGAAATAGACATCCCAACTCTAGAATTGTCCCTCCTGTAAGTAAAATGCTAGATGGAAGCACCTATAATTATATTTATATAAGTAAATAAGAAAAGGGGGAGATTAACGTCAATGGGACAAATCCTTTCTATAGTCAAAATCCCAAGAAACCAAACATAGATCCCACAGAACATCGGTATATAATTACCAAACTCTTATGTAAGTGAAATTTATATTTTTGATGCACAGATCTAGTATCGTTGGTGTCTAATACATTGATTAAAAGAGACTCTAAGTGACTATAATATAAATTACCTTATACAGAAAATTGTTGTCATATTGTACCCTTTTATGAGTGTCTCTCTACTAGTTCGAAATGGATTATCCTTGTTGCATCTCATTACTGTTAGGAATACTAGTTCCCCAAAGTATACTAGATGGAAGGATATGACTAGTCAATTCTTAAAGAGGATTTGTACTGTGGTTTGGATTACTACTGTAGTAAGATAAAGCGTCATAGCTGAAAACCCCACAAGTAAATTGTGATGCAAAATTGAGTTTACCTACATATTGAATGCAAATGGAAAACTACATAGTGTATAGATATATATATATGTGTGTGTGTGTGTGTGTGTGTGTGTGTGTGTGTGTGTGTGTGTGTGTATAGTTAAAGTGTGAAAAACAGAGGTCAATCGGGTTTTGGCGATGACAAACGTCAAATACAAAAAAAAAAAGACCACGTTGTTTGCCGAATCCCGAAATGCGAAAAGGTTGTGGGCCCAACACTTTGGGTTTTCGAGATTCGAGGTTTGAAGTTTACAAATTCCAAACACCAACAAATAACAACTCCCAAGTCACGAAAATGCGAATGGAATATGGGTCCAGTACTTCGGGGTTTCAGAGTTCAGGATTTCAGGGTTTACGAATACCCAATGCCACAAATAACAATTCTCTAATCACGAAAAAACAAATGGAGTGTGGGCCTGGTCCTTTTCAGTTTTCGGGGTTTACAAACTCCTGATGCAAAACACCACACAATGTCAAACGTCGAATCGCAAAATCACGAAAAAGGTGTGGGGCCTAGCCAATATCGGGTTTCTGTGTTTGGTAATGTTTGATGCATGAACAACATACAACGGTAATCGCCAAACCACGAATTATATTAGGTTGTGGGGCCACTTCAGGTTTCAGCATTTGCGAGAACAAGAGAACTCCAGGCAACTTAAACCAATAAAATAACCAATATGCCATTACAAGTAGGCGGAAGGGAAACCCTGTAATTATTTTAAAAATAGTATTACATATCTCGTTCATAATTGAAACAAATGAATATCCCATACGGTGTTTTACTTCCAACGATAGAATTTTCCATCACAAAACGAGTTAGCCTTAATCAACGGTACCGAAACCACGACTTAATCTCCATTTCAGAGTTTCAGATACCAGGAGTTGAAGGTGTCAAGGACACTCACGACAAGAATGATGAAGTTTTGAAATGCGAAAGATCATAGCATGTCAAGGACTCCAAAATTCCAAATTGTGAAAGACATTTTGATTAGGCCCGTGGTCACAGCCAATGGGCATATGGAATAAGTGTGAGACCCAGTACTTGTAATCCAACAATGCAGGTGAATTTGATTATCATCGGAGGATTATGAAATATTTGTACTCTGAGCTTAACCAAAAGGCCTTACCTAACCACTATCCTATATCCGTATATTTAAAAAAAAGAAAACTATAGGGGTCTGTTTATATTTAAACTTTTCATAGAGGAGTATAGACTAATACTCTACTTTTACCTAAGTTTGTTTGGTCATTTTAACCATATCATTATGTGTATGGACTAACGCATGAGGCCTAGGCCATCAACCCCCAAAGTCGTTTGTGTTGTAAACATATGGTAATGGGTTATTTGTAGGATCTAACATGTAAGGATTTGGCCATAAAGTCCCAAAGTCATTTGTGTTGTTAAGACTGTGGTAATGGTCATGGGTACAAATAGATAGGAAAGTAATTATAATTACAGGAATTGAAATAAACTTTGAATGAGGAGTAAACACTTATCGTCGATTAGAAAACTTTAAGTTGAATGATAATGACAGTCGATGACAGTAAGGACTCTTGCAAACTTTTAGACTCAAGCCGTATAACAGAAAGCTTACTTACTTGAATCTCGAACTATTCAAGGATACTTATACAAACAAAACAAAAAATTAGACAGTTTTTGAGGTATATTACATATGGTATCATAGAAAAAGATACAACACTGGGCCTGAACAGGGCCACATTATCTACTTATTATACTTTCCGACGTATGTAAAACTAATAAATCTTGTGGTTTCAAACAGAAATCCATTTTTGTTTTTTGTAAGTTATGGAAGCTCAAGAGGGTGCAGAAATCAGGAGGGAAGGAAATCCACAGCAAGGACCTCTAGGAGATCCAAGACAAAACAGTGATAGAAGCTCGCCCACAGAGGTGTTGGAAACAATGAGGAATCTTATTGTTGAACCGTAGGTTTTCAAGGACGACAATGAAAAATTGAAGAAAGCACAGCAGGAATAGAAAGAGATAAATGAAGTCTTGTTGCGTAGTATAGTAACCAAAAAAATCCCAAAAGATGATAACCATGACAAAGAATTCAACAAAAGGGCCTCCAAGAATTCTGGACCAAAAACAGAAAAAGGAGATATTTTGTCTGAAGGGACACCTTCAGCTGAAGACAAAACTATACCAGATAGAAAAAGAAAACAAGTAGACCACCTTGAAGGATAATTTAAAAAGATTAAACCAGCTACCTTTGATGGAGAATCCAGGACAGGAGAAGAAGCTGAGGCGTGGTTGTTGGACATCAAAAAATACTTCCAGATCTACAACTATTCCAACAACATGAAGGTTAGAATGGCCATCTACAATATGAAGGGGAAGGCCAACATTTGCTGGCAGGACCTGAAATTGGCCAAGGACCTAAAGGAGAAATAGTTGGAATGGTCTGACTTTAAGAAGTATTTCAATAAACAATACCTTTCTGAAAGCTATTATGAAAGGAAGAAGAAAGAATTTTATGAGTTACGACTCGGACAGATGACGATGGAGGACCTTATAAATAAATTTCTGGAACTACTAAGGTTCATACTATACATCCAGAAGTATAAGGTAAAAGTCCAATGATTTTTAATTTGTTTACCATAGGCCTACCGGGATATAATTGAGTTGGACATCCCCAAATCCTTGAGTGAGGTATTCAGGAAAGCACAAATGTGCTATGACCAGTATAAACAGCGGGTAGATTTTCCCAAGACCTGGAAGGATAAGAAGCAAGATCAAATGAACCAGCGGAAGAAGGGATACCATCCAACTCCTTATCGAAATGTAGCAAAAAGTTTCCCAAGGAAGGATTTTCACTCCAATCATCCAAATACGCAAGGTAGCGGTAAACCGGTAAACCTGGGAACGAAGAAGTTTGGGGACAACTCCCGCAAGACATTAAAGTGTTGGGAGTGTGGAGAGACTCATCTAAGGAAGAACTATCCACGTTTAACTTCAGCAAATAGAACTATTGTTCATAATCTGCAGGAAGCCTTGACAGTGGGAGACATGGGCAGAAGCCTGCTTCGGATAAATGCAGCCATGGATGGTCGACAAGTTGACCACCAGTCCTCAGTGGTAGCAATCGAAGGTAAAATGAATGACACTTGAATTTTTTTTTTAATTGACCCTGGAGCTACGTTAAGTTATATTACTCCCGATGTAGTAGAGTCGAATAAACTTAAGAAAATGAAGCACGCAAAATCATAGCTTGTACAACTAGAAACAGGCACTAAAAGGAAAGTAGTTGACTTTACTTTTTATCCTGAGTTCATCTTAGATGGTCAAAATATAAGGACCAATCTAAACATCTTACCACTAGGATCTTATGATATGATTATCGGGATGGATTGGTTGGAACAACAAAAAGAATTACTAGACTATTATACAAAGATACTTAGCTATAAAGATGATTTTGGCACTATTAGAACAGCCCAAGGCATACCAAAACCTGTATCAGTCAGACAAGTTTCAGCGATGCAACTCAAGAAATGTATTAGAAAGGGATGTCAAGTTTATGCCATCCAAGTGACGAATCTATTAGAAAAACAAGATAAGGCAAAGTTAGAAGACTTTGCTATCCTACATGAATTCAGAGACATGTTTGTGGATGAGATACCATAATTACCTCCTAGAAGGGAAATAGACTTCTCCATAGACCTACTACACGATTCAACCCCTATCTCAAAAGCACCTTACCGAATGAGTCTACCAGAACTGACAGAATTAAAAAATCCAATTACAGGAATTGTTGGATAAAGAGTATATCAGACCGAGTGTGTCGCCATGGGGAGCACCAGTCCTCTTTGTGTAAAAGAAAGATGGTACTCTAAGACTATGTATCAATTATAGACAACTAAACAAAATGACCATTAAGAACAAATACCCCTTTACCTAGGATAAATGATCTGTTCGATCCAGTTGGTGGGGCCAAGATCTTTTAAAAATTGGATTTACGATCCGGTTATCATCAAGTTAGGATAAAGGACGAGGACATAAACAAAACATATTTTCGAACAAGATATAGACATTGGACCTTTCGGACTCACTAATGCACCAACCACGTTTATGTGCCTGATGAACAGTATTTTCAGTCAATCCTTGGACAAGTTTGCGGTAGTATTTATCGATGACATTCTGGTCTATTCAGGAATGGAAGAAGAACATAATGAACACTTAAGGACAGTTCTACAAACATTGAGGAAACACAAACTGTATGCCAAATTTGACAAGTGTGACTTCTATCAAAAAGAAATACAATATCTAGGACATGTAATTTCAGCAGAAGGCATTGTCGTAGACCCGGAAAAGACAAAAGCCATTATAGAATGGTCAGTACCTAAGGATGTAATGGATATATGGTCATTCATGGGAATCACCGGATATTACCGCAGGTTTATAGAATGGTTTTCCAAGATAGCCTATCGTATCATGTCATTACAAAAGAAAGGAACTAAGTTTAACTGGTCGCAAAAGTGTCAAGACAACTTTAACAAGCTGAAAGAATTATTGACATCGTCACCCATTTTGAAGGTAGCAGACCCAGATAAATACTTTGTCGTATGTGTTGATGCAAGTAAAGAAGGACTAGGTGGTGTCCTAACTTAGGAAGGGCACGTCATTTGTTACGAGTCCTGAAAATTAAAAGAACACGAGCGAAATTATGTCACTCATGACTTAGAATTGGCAGCAGTAATACATGCCTTAAAAATGTGGCGACACTATATAATGGGCAGCAAATTCCTACTATTGACGGATAATAGTGGGGTGAAATATATGTTTAACCAACCAGATCTTAATGCAAGACAAGCAACGTGTCTAGCCTTCTTGAGCAAATTCGAATTCAAGGTCAGACATATCAAGGGTAAGGAAAATAAAGTAGCAGATGCTTTAAGCAGAAGAGTCCATGGGTTATTTGAGATAAACATTAACAGGGTAGAAAGTGATCTGGAACAAAGAATAAGGATGACAGGTATTAACAACGAAAATTACACTAAGATAATGACAGAATTACAAAACAATACTGCCAACTCTGACAAACCAGATATAAGCATCGATAAGAAAGGACTATTACGACTTAAAAACAGACTTTACATACCAGATTCAGTAAAATTGAAATCAACAATTTTGGACGAAGTGCATAAGAAACCGTATTCTGGCCATCCAGGTTACCAAAAAACAATAACAGCACTTAGAAAACTATTTTTCTAGCCTAGTATATTGAAGGGAAAAACAACAGAATACTTGGCTAGGTGCCAAGATTGTCAGCAGGTTAAGGCTGAGCACCAGCATCCAGCTAGCCTATTACAGCCATTACCAGTACTAGAATGGAAATGGGAGAATATATCACTAGACTTTATAACAGGTTTTCCTAAAACTCATAAATAGAATGATTCTATCATGGTTGTAATCGATAAACTTGGTAAGTCTGTACACTTTATTCCTGTAAAGTCTACTTTTAAAGCTATAAACATTGCTGAAATAATCATGAAAAAAATTTTTAGACTGCATGGTATTCCTAAAATGGTCATTTCAAATAGAGACGTAAAATTTACATCCGCTTTTTGGAAGAAATTGTTTGCAAGGATAAACACTAACTTGAATTTTAGTACAAGATATCATCCACAAACGGATGGATAGACCGAAAGGACAAACCAAATCATAGAGGATATGCTTAGCATGTATGTAAGAACAAAACTAAGCAAGTGGGAAGACTACCTGCACTTGGTAGAATTTGCATATAACTATGGGTACCAAACTTCAGCTAAGTTGAGCCCTTTCGAAATACTGTATGGAAGAAAGTGTATGGCTCCAATTAGCTGGGATAACCTGGCTAACAAACTCATGGTTGGACCAGAGATGCTCCAAGAAATGGAAAACATGGTAAGAAAGGTACAATAGAACTTGAAAGAAGCACAGGACAGACAAAAGAGCTATGCAGATAAAAAAAGAAGACACTTGGAATTTCAAGTAGGAGACCATGTTTATTTGTAGGTCAAGGCCCGAAAGAGCTCGTTGAAGTTAGGGAATTGTGCCAAGATGGCACCCAGTTGTTGTGGGCCCTTTGAGATACTAGTTCGAATTAGACCCGTAGCATATCAACTTGCACTTCCAACTAATCTAAGAATTCATAATGTATTTCTTGTTTCGTTGCTGAAAAAGTATATTCATGACCCTACTCATAGGATTGATTGGAACTTGGTGTAGGTGGAACCCGAAGGTGAGTTCCAGGTGGAACCCCTGCGCATTCAGGACCGGAGAGAAATAGCACTTCGAAACAGAGCCATCACTCAGGTAAAGGTGTAATGGAAGCACTTTAGTCCTGAGGAGGCCACTTGGGAGTTGGAGGGAGATTTGTGGAAATATCATCCAATCTTGTTCCAGGAAAGGAACGAACACTGAGGACAGTGTTTTACTGAACGGGGAAAGGATGTGACATCCCCAAAAATAAAATATTTTTGAAATTTAAAATTGCTGGAAATTTATTCCATTTTTAGTAAATTTGAATTTGGAAAATTTTTGCCATTTATGGAAATTCTGAATTTCGAATTTGGTAATTGTAATTAATTATTTTGACTGTTGGGTAGAGACCTAATTTGACCCAAATAACTATTTGACTATGACACTTGTATGGAAACAGAATATTTTATGTTGATTGTAGGAGGACAAATGGAACAGCCATGTTAAATTTAGTTGACCATGACTCCATGAGTGGGGAACATGTTGGAACTACCTCTGGGCTGATTATTACAAGTGGAAAATCAATGATTTGGCCATTGGTAGCCCCTTTAAATCAGGGATTTAGAAAGCTGCGAAAATTCCCAAGGGAGGGAAAAGACCTGGGCAAATGATAAATAGCATATGAGAGGAGCCAGGATGCTGCCAAGTGTTGGGCACCAAATCAGGCTATCTTTATGCTGCATTTCCATTACCCTTTTTGACATTTTTGCACTTATTTACCTATGTTTACTATGCTAAAACTGTAAGGTAAATACCCCTACCTTATCTATTGGAATAATTTATTAATGAAATAAAGTCGCGCAGTTTTGCCTATTCACAGCACTAAAATGAATGTTTGACTGCAACTTCTGGAGAACATGAACCAGGGCTTCAGTATCCCGTAGTAGATCCACTATTCACAGCAACGACCAAACCATAAGGAGGCCACGCAGCTGGAGTCGTAGATCCCTAAACCATTCTTGGGCATCTCGCTGATCTTGTCTATCTGGTATTGGTGTCGTTCCAACTAATGTATAATTTTGTGGATATGGTTACCATGTTTTGGGGAAAGAGGTTGTTCTCCCTCTCCATGTATAAAAGACAGTGTATTCCTATAACTGGGAATGCCCCCGTTGATATTGTAATAACCCTTTTCAGATTTATAAAGCATCATCTATTTTGTTGTCTTAATATTCGCTATGACTAACACAGCCCTAATCAGAGAGCTAGGCCCACTCTTCTGATCAGGTGTTGCATCTCTCTGTGTGTTTTATTTATTATTTTATGCTTTTTGTTACAATGTTTTAATTCTTATGATTGCTTTTCGAAGTTGTAATTAATCTTGTTTCACAGCAATGTTTTGAATCTTCATCGTGAACCCTTGGCCAAAATGGATTGTGCTCTTGCCCCTACATATACCTTACGTGTTTCCTTGAAAAAATACGCACCTGGATTGATAAATTAATGTAGGAAAAAGGGTGAATAAATCATTCATACCTGGACACCAACATTTTGGTGCCATTTCTGGGGAGGATAACAAGGTGCAAGACAACGATCTGGACCAACCAAAGGGTCAATCACTCATCCTGGGGAGAGAACGCATTTTCTCACTCTGCTTCAGGTCCTGAGCATCGGTGTTCTTTCCGCTTGTTTTCATTTTTGCTTTTCCATTTTTGGCCAATCTCTTGTCCTGGGGAGGGAGGAGTCTTTTGACGCCCTGCTCTAGACCCTGAGTTAGATTTACTTCTTTCAAACCCTTGTGTGTTTTTTTATTGGGGAAACCCTATCTTTTACCCTCGGGAGGGAGGAGTCTTTTGATGCCCTGCCTCAGATTTGGAAAGTATTAGGTCTTCTCGTGGTGTGTGTTTTTTTCTGGTTCTTGTCTTGGGGAGGGAGGAGTCCTTTGACGCCCTGCTCCAGGCCCTAAACCTTAGACTCTCTTTTTTTTAGCTACCTTTCTTTTTGTAGGTTCTTTTGTCTTGGGGAAGGAATGGTCCTTTGACATGTTACTTCAAGACTAAGCATTGTAGGTTCATGCCAAGACCTTCCATCATACCAACACTTGTATGAACAAATAACAAAATAACAGGGGCAGAGGGAGATCCCCAAAGAGGGGAGGACCAGATTTGGGAAGAATGACCTTGTTAGCGTTAGAAGTCACTCCTGGATTGCTTGCAGGAGCAGAGCCCAATGCCCATCAGTTTTATGTCACGATAAATTTTAATGGGTGATCGAATGGGTAGTGACTCGGAAAGATATCACTCTAATTCAGGGACTGGGTCTGGTATGTAAGGAACAAAGGAGGTCTTGATCTAACTTCAGTCAGTGAGTTGATTGTAAAATGGGCAGGTGGAAGACTTAGTGAGAGGAGTGAGCAAACTACTTTAGGCAACAGGCCTTTCAGCAGTTTGTAGAAGAAAAACTCTAAACGCAAGATCCTCTTGGTTCAGGGCTTCGGGAAACTGAAAGGGGGACTTGACTGGATCCTCCAATTCCAAGTCGTTCAGTGCTAAGAAAATCATAGAGACCGATTAGAAACAACGCAACTGTTACAATGATCCAACCTACATCATTCTATAACGGTCACAACTCAAATGCATCCTCCAATTCCAAGTTGTTCTAACTCAATGTAAACAAAGACGTGAAAGAAGCTAACATTTATGAGGCAATAAGTCTCAAGAGTCCATACATAACCAAAATAACAATGTTTCATTAAAGTTTTACAACCAGGAGCCTTGCTCAACCATCGATCCTTACAAAAATGGCGAAAACGCCTACATATACTCCAAAACAACAACAACGGAAAAAACAAGACGTTGCATTAAAATATTGCGTCTGCATGTCTTTTGACAGTCTGCCCATGCAGACTCAGGATGATCGTGCGCCTATGACAGACGCTACCTTAACTTTGCATGGCCTTTGCAAGGGAGGTAGCCGAAACATTAAAGGCCAAAATGGCATCTGCATAATTCTCTATCTAATCGAGGACTTCGGCATGGATTCTTTGGATAATCAGTACATAGAACTCCTTCAAACAGACCGCTTGCCAGACCCTCCATATATCATATTCAATGAATGAAAGGAGGTTTCAACCATTCATTCTTGCCTTCATTTACTCCAAGCGGAAATCGGGAGCGAAATCGTATCCGCTGGCATCTAAAAATCGCAATGATCCTTTCAGCGACTGGACTCAACGCTTTTGGCCCCTTTTTCATAGCTCTTTTGTTTCCCAAATGACCACGGACCATGAACCTACTTTTATTTCCATAGGCGCTTTCAGCGTTCGCGAATAGGAAGGAGTTGATCCTTTCTTATCATAGTTGCGATGGGAAAAATGTCGAGATGGCTCAATTGGGCACCACGTGTCCTCCAAATCTGATGGTCCTAAACTCTCCCGACACTGTTGTGGGCCCCAGGTCCTAGACGCACTCGTTACTTCACGCATCGGGGATATGAGGGAGCTGCTACTTGCGCTTAGAAACCGTGATGGGCGAAAAGGCAGGTAGCCTAATTGCACACCACGTGTCTGCTTCAGATGGACGGTTGAGACTCCCCCTTGATACTGCAGGCCTGAATTTGGGTGCCATCGGTGCTTCGAGGTTCGAGGTTTCGAAATGTATAGCGACATAAAACCTTCACCCCTTGAACTCGCAATTGCCGAAAAGACAACGCGATTGGATCTCGCGCCACATGTCCCTCGGATGGACGGTTGTTATTCTTCCCTGCATACAATATGGGCACGATCTATTTGCGCTAATCTCGGCGCAACTCTACTATCCACAATTTCCCGCTAACTGTCGATTTTCTCTTATGAAAGGATCTGGACCGTCGTCAATATAAATTCGCTCGCTTACTGGCTGGAAGCTTGAAACGATATTTTTCTGGACTTTTCTTCTTAAATTTATTCTCTTTAAATAAATTTATGTGTTTGTATTTCTCCTCATCATCACAAGTCTGATCCTTTCCTTTGTGGGGACATTTGTTTGCAAAATGACCTAT
>JZKD02S1727429.1:84058-97649 GCA_000966675.3 Picea glauca
GAAATTCAGGGAGGAAATCTTCCCATTGGTCTCTATCAGGAAGTGCATTAGGAAACCCAACTATCTGGGAAAATTCACAGAAAGAAAACCTTTGAGCCATAATTTTCTCCATATCGAAACAATGGAGTCGCCAATTGATCCTTGAATCATGGAGTCGCCAGGTGAAAGATGCGCAGCTTCAAATGTGCCTGGTCCTTATTCACCATCAAAGGCCATATCTTAATGTTGTTGATACCCCAGGAAGCTTCTCATGCTAAGAAAGTAGTTGCTGAAACCTTCTTGAGAAAGCTCCTTAGGGTCAGCTTTCAGGTGTTCTAATAGTAGTCACAGCTGAAACAGTGATGTGGAAACAATGGAGTTGCCACAGTGGAGTCGCCAGGTGCACAGTAGCAATCTTTAAAGGCTCTGATGTCTGATGTACCTTCAGAATCAGAGGCTCAATGTCGTTCTGCCCAGGGAAAATCTTCAACTTCATCCCCAACAACGGTGCCAAAAATGTTAGCGTCATAAGTCACTCCTGGACTGCTTGCAGGAGTATAGCCCAACTGCCATCAGTTTTATGTCACGATAAATTTTAATGGGTGATCTAATGGGTAGTGACTCGGGAATATATCACTCTAATTCAGGGACTGGGTCTGGTATGTAAGGACCAAAGGAGGTCTTGATCTAACTTTAGTCAGTCAGTTGATTTTAAAATGGGCAGGTGGAAGAATTAGTGAGAGGAGTGAGCAAACTACTTCAGGCAACAGGCCTTTTAGCAATTTGTAGAAGAAAAACTCTGAACGCAAGATCCTCTTGGTTCAGGGCTTCGGGAAACTAAAAGGGGGACTTGACTGGATCCTCCAATTCCAAGTCATTCAGTGCTAAGAAAATCATAGAGACTGATTAGAAACAACGCAACTGTTATAGTGATCCAACCTACATCATCCTATAACGATCACAACTCGACTGGATCCTCCAATTTCGAGTTGTTATAACACAGTGTAAACAAAGACATGAAAGAATCTAACATTCACAAGGCAAGAAGTCTCAAGATTCCATACATAACCATAATAACAATGTTTCATTAAATTTTTACAACCAGGAGCCTTGCTCAACCATCGATCCTTACAAAAATGGCGAAAATGCCTACATATACTCCAAAACAACAATAGCAGCAAAAACAAGATGTTGCATTAAAATATTGCATCTACATGTCTTCTAACAGTCTGCCCATGCAGACTCAATATTATCGTGCGCCTATGACAGACGCTACCTTAACTTCGCATGGCCTTTGCAGGGGAGGTAGCCGAAACATTAAAGGCCAAAATGGCATGTGCAGACATCTCTATCTAATAGAGGACTTCGGCATGGCTTCTTTGGATAATCAGTACACAGAACTTCTTCGAACAGACCACTTGCCAGACCCTCCATATCTCATATTCAATGAATGAAAGGAGGTTTCAACCATCCGTTCTTGCCTTCATTTACTCCAAGTGGAAACCGGGAGCGAAATCGTATCCGCTGGCATCTGGAAATCGCGATGATCCTTTCGACGACTAGACTCAACGCTTTTGGCCCCTTTTGATTAGCTCTTTTGTTTCCCAAATGACCACGGACCGTGACCCTGCTTTTATTTCCATAGGGGCTTTCAATGTTCATGAATAGGAAGGAGTTGATCCTTTCTTATCATAGTTGCAATGGGCGAAACGTCGAGACAGATCAATTGGGCACCATGCGTCCTCAAAATCTGATGGTCCTAAACTCTCCCAACACTGTTGTGGGCCCCAGGTCCTGGACGCTCTCGTTACTTCGTGCATCGGGGATATGAGGGAGCTGCTACTTGAGCTTCGAAACCACGATGGGTGAAAAGGCGGGGAGCCTAATCGCACAGCAGGTGTCTTCTTTAGATGGACGGATGAGACTGCCCCTTGATACTGCGGGCCCGACTTTGGGTTCCATTGGCGCTTCGGGGTTTCGAAATGTACAATGACATAAAACCTTCACCCCTTGAACTCGCGACTGTCGAAAAGCCAATGTGACTGGATCTCGCGCCACGCATCCCTCAGATGGACGGCTGTTATTCTTCCCTGCATACAATATGGGGGCGATCTATTTGTGCTAATCTCGGCGCAACTCTACTATCCGTGATTTCTTGTTGACCGTCGATCTTCTCTTATGAAAGGATTTGGACTGTCGTCAATATAATTTCGCTCGCTTACTGGTTGGAAGCTTGAAACGAGATTTTTCCATGCTGCGCTTGGGCACTCCTCGTACAACTTGCAGACCAGAATACTCTTGTGCCTAGGACAAGAAATGTCACTAACAGAACTACATCTAGAAGATTATAGCAAAGGTTGAATCAGAAACATCCTCTCATGTAGCCCTAAGACCAAGGGCACGAAGAGTGAAGTCTCACGAATAATCAGTAGATCAACCAGTGTTGTCTACAACATTATTTGGTGATATGACATAGCAGGTCCCTCTAGCAGTTGAAGAAACATCTAGTAGTATACCTGACCAAGGAAATCTTATGTTGGTAACAGAGGGGGAAGAGGTCGCAAGCAGAACCTTGACAGAGTCAGACCACTCTAGCAAGGTAGAGGAGGTTTTAGCCGAGGGATCAAGTCATCAGAACGCAGGAGAAGGGATCGAAGGAGTATTTGCATCACCAAGGGACTGGGGAAGTGTTGCTAAATCGACTCGGATCTAAGGGGTAAGGAAGCCTCAACCATCTCCTATAGAGCCTGGTGAAATATGCAGTGGTTATTGGAAGATATTTATGGCTCCCACAACCTCCACTATCAAGTTTCCAATCAGAGATCTGGGAGTTGGTGCGCCCACAAAGCCTATTCCATTAGCAGCCTTACCAAACTTTCATGGCCTTGTTTCATAAGATATCGACACATTTCTATTGGATTTTGACATAATGTGCCAGGGGTATGACTACACGACGGAGACCCAAAAGTTAAAAAAAATTCCTTCCACATTAAAAGGAACGGCTCTGCGATGGTTCATGGGCCTTGGAGGAAGCTCTATTTCCACATGGGATGATATGCAGACAACTTTTCTGGAAAAATACCAAGATTGTTGTAAATCCCAGAACATTAAGGAGGAACTTTTCAAGTTCTCACAAAAAGAAGATGAGAGTTTGGAAGATTGTGTGGAACGATTCAAGTACACCTTACAGAGGTTGGGTCACTCTGACCTGGATAAGAAAATTCTAAAAATTATCCTCCTCTCATCTTTTCGTGAGGATTCAATGGAACTATTAAACATTGTGGGAAAGGGAGACATCTCTAAGGAAAGTTTCGAAGGTATATGTGAATTATGCATTCAGTGCTCAAGGGGGATTGCAAGAAACAGACAAGGAATTCACTTAGCAAAAGGGTCTGGCGAAGGTGTTACGAAAGCATAAATCAGAAACCTGCTAGACAATTTGAGGATGGATATCCTCAACACCCTGTCGGCACAGATGGATACGCTGCAAGTAAAACAGAAGCAGCTGAAATTGGACAGGACTATGGTGATATTCTGCCCGACGTGTAGAAAGAAGCATCCAGAGAGGGAATGTCCACTAAACTCCATAGAGGAATGTGCAATCTGCGAGATAAATCATGTAACAAGCTCATTCCCCTCTTTGTCAGGCCTGACAGTAGTATTTCAAGGGACGGGGAAAGACATGGAGCAACTATACCTCATGGGGTATAGAAAGCCATGGCAACCTCTACCACCAATGGGAAATCAAGGTATGTACTCAGATCCATCTCAGTATTTCAATAATTCTAATATGAATCCTTAGTCCATTCCCTATCCTTTCATGTGGCCACAATTCCATTTTCCATCATGGCAACAATGGAACCCTCAAGCCAGTTCGATCTCCCCATGGGCTCCAACTTGGTGAGGATCCCCTCCTGGGCAGTTTCCTCAGTCGATGCCACAATAGAAACTCCAAATTCCCTCTAATGTGCCTCCAGATAATCAATCTTCCCATCCTCAGCTCCCAATCCAACCTGATCCGAATCCTAATATCAAGGGAGCTCATCAAGCTGACATTCTTAACCTACCTTCATATAACATTTCCACTGCAGAGTTGTATGAAATGAATCTACGATCAAGGTGGATAGTTAATGTTCAACCTCCTCCAGTTACCATTGAACAACTCGATAGTGAAGGTAAGGAATCAGAATCAATTAATAAAGAGCCAAAACAAACGGATAGAAACCAGGCACCTCCTGTAAAACAACATCAATCTGAACCACCTTACCCAGAGAGACTAACTTTGAGTAAATCAAGCCCTCAAGCTGAATTTGATTTATTAGGAGAATTGCAGAACTTATTTGTTAAAATTCCCTTGTTACAAGCTATGAAGGATGTGCCAATATATGCAAAGACTCTTAGGGAATATTGTTCAAAGAAACCTGCAAAGAAATCCAAAGACCCCTTTACCATTCATGTTATGGGAAAATTATCACATTTCATGACGGGAAAGTAAATGCCTGAAAAGTATGGAGATCTGGGGAACCCAATTCTGATAGTACAAATTAATGGGGTATAGACTCTGAATGTGTTGGTAGACCTGGGTGTTGCCATCAACGTTATCACCACTGAAACCATGCATGCATTAGGTCTTTGTAACTTGAAACATACACCTACAGTATTGGAATTGGTAGACCGATCCATAGTCAAACCTGTAGGAAAGTTGGAAGATGTAACAATTTCAATGGATTCATGGCACTATCCCATAGATTTCCTAGTCTTATAGATGCAATCTTTGGTGGGCAGGCATACTTTGATTTTGGGTAGACCATGGCTGGCTACTGCAAATGCTTACATTGGGTGCCGATCAGGGCACATGGTCATTTCCAATTGGCACAACATTAATAACTTAGTGTTATACACACCTGCAGAACCAAACCCATTCATAAAACCAGCATAAAGCAAGAAAATTTTATCTAGGAAAGAGCCTAAAATAGAAAATGAAGAATTGAGGCCAGTCCTCACTATTGGACAAGGCCTTCAGTTGAAAATAGAATCGGAAGATGATGTAATCACCTCTTTTATGGATGATCCTTGCTTTGTTTCTGAAACAAATCAACAATTCCTAGAATCTATCCTAAGTTGTGAGACTCAGGAAACAATTGAAACAGCAGAAGGATCAGAGGAGCTACCTGTTGATGCACCCAGTGAAAGTATCCCAATGGAACTAGAACTAGGAAAAACCTTGAATATTAATCCAACCCTGTCAGAATCCTAGAAGAAGAAACTCATGGATGTCCTTTAGAAACACAAAGAGTCCTTTGCCTGGGATTATACAAATATGAAATGGATTCCTGCTAATTCATGTACCCATCATATATACATTAAGGAGGATTGTCGTCCTGGGAGACAACCTCAGAGAAGGATGAACCCCGCATTGAAAAATGTTGTGAAAGAAGAAATTCAGAAATTACTAGACATAGGTTTTATTTACCCCATATTAGATAACCAATGGGTCTCCCCATTAGTAATGGTCCCTAAGAAAAGTGGTAAATGGCGGATATGCGTGGATTATTGAGAATTAAATAAGGCAACGCAGAAAGATCATTTTCTTTTGCCATTTATTGATCAAGTTTTGGACCCATTGGCTAGTAAAAAGTCTTTTTCTTTTCTAGATGGGTTTAGTGGGTATAACCAGATCCAGATAGCTCCTAAAGATCAGGAAAAAACTACTTTCACATGCCCCTCGAGAACATTCGCATACCAGGTCCTTCCTTTTGGCCTGTGTAATGCTCCTGCAACGTTCCAGAGGGAAATTTTGGGAATCTTCTCTGATTTGATAGATGAAAGTGTTGAAATATACATGGATGACTTTACTCCATATGGGGATTCATTTCTTGAAGGGATGAAAAATTTAGAAAAAGTTCTCAAAAGGTGTATACAAGCGTGTGTCTCGTTGAGTACGGAAAAATTCTATATGATAATGGAAGAGGGAATTGTTCTGGGAAATTTTCCCTCAGCTTAAGGAGTCTAGATGGACCCAACAAAGACAAAGGTAATTCAGCATTTCCCGACACCCAAAATGCCCACGTAGGTACACAACTTTATTGGTTGTGCTGGTTATTACAGGCGTTTTATAGAAAATTTTGCTAAAGTAGCACATCCACTTTTTCAATTGCTAACAAAAGATTTAGATTTCGTGTGGACGGAGGACTGTGATGCAGCCTTTACGAGAATTAAGGAATTGGTCTATAGCGCTCTGATCCTTAGAGGGTCGAACTGAGCATTACCTTTCCATATTCATACGAATGCTTCCCAAATAGCAATTGGTGCAGTATTAGGATAGCAAGAGGACAAAATACCATACACAATTTGCTATGTTAGTAAAAATTTGGCTCCTGTTGAATTAAACTACATAGTGACTGAGAAAGAGTTCCTTGCTGTCATTTACGCCATCAATAAATTCTAGAACTACATTACTGGGTATCCTACCTTTGTGCATACTGATCATGTAGCTATCAGGTATTTAATGAATAAACCTGTTACCCTTGGTCGTATCATAATATGGCTTTTGCTACTACAGGAATTTGATATTACTATAGTAGATAAAACAGGGAAGGACAATGTGGTTGTAGATTTCCTATCTAGGATAGAACATGATGGTAAGAATACACCAATTGAAGATAATTTTCCAGATGAACATCTTTTTGTAGTATTTGCTAACACTCTGTGGTATGCAGATATTGCTAATTATCTTGCTTCAGGGAAGGTGCCTCGTCATCTGTCATATAAGGAGCAAAGGAATATTATTCACCAGAGTACCCGATATTCATGGATGGCAGGATATCTCTTTCATACATGAGTTGACCAACAGATTCGGCGTTCTGTGGCAGAAGATAATATTTTTGAGATACTAAAGGCTGCACATGATGGAACCTGTGGAGGACATTTTGCAGATAAAAGAACAGGTCACAAAGTGCTGCAAATGGGATATTACTGGCCCTCCATCTTTCATGATGCCTGGGATTATGTTTGAAGGTGTGATAGCTGCCAATGGATGGGACAACCTGGGAAAGAAGATGAAATGCCTCTATATCCGCAGATAGTCCTTGAACCATTTGAGAAATGGGCCATTGATTTTGTTGGACCCTTTAACCCACATTCTCATCAGAAATCTTACATCCTGGTCTACACTGATTATGTAACTAAATGGGTGGAAGCCTGAGCAGTCACAAGAGAAACAGAACAAGTAGTGGTAGACTTTCTTTTTGAAGAAATATTTTCCCAATATGGTACTTCAAGGGAAATTGTGTCAGATGGAGGATCACAGTTCACATCTCACATGATAGGAAAGTTGATGAAAAAATATGGGGTCAAACATAGAGTGACAACCCCCTATCACCCCCAGGTCAACGGGCAAGTAGAAAGCACAAACAAGGTATTGGAAAATATCTTGACAAACACAGTAGCAAGTCATCGCCGGGACTGGGCATAGAAACTTCCAGAATCTTTATGGGCATACAAAACAACATGGCGGAACACAACTAGGCTTTCTCCATTTGAATTAGTCTATGGGAAAGTCCCCTTGTTTCCGGTGGAATTTGAAATTAGTACACTCAGAACAGCTGTAGAAGTGGGCCTAGACCTATCAGAAGCACAGAAACACTGACTGGAACAACTAAACGAGTTGGACGAGATTCGGTCAGTAGTTGTCCAGAAGAACACTTTTGTTCAACAACAAAGAATGAAATGGCATGATAAATTTATCAAAATTAAGGTGTTTCATGTGGGAGATTGGGCATTACTTTACGATTCTCGATTTAACACTTGGCACCGTTACTCCACCAATGCTTCTATAAAGGTGTTTCTATTACTCCACTAAGTGTTGTTACTCCACTGGTGTGTGTTGTTAATCCACTAAGTGTTGTTACTCCACTACTGTTGTTACTCCACTAGATGTTGTTACCCCGCAACTGTTGTTATTGCGCCAGTGTCATTACTCTGCAATTGTTGTTACTCTGCCGATGTCGTTACTCCACAATTGTTGATTCTCTGCCAGTGTTGTTACTTTGCAAATGTCGTTAATCCACTGGTGTCGTTACTCCACAACTATTGATTCTCTGCCAGTGTTGTTACTCCGCAACTGTCGTTACTACGTCGATGTCGTTACTCCGCAACTGTTGATTCTCCGCCAGTGTTGTTACTCCACAACTGCCATTGCTTCACCAATGTCGTTACTCCGTAACTGTCGCTACTCTACCATCATTGTTACTCCGTCGTTGCTGACTACTCACTATTTCTTTTACTACTTCCTGTTGTTACTCCCTATTACCATTACTCCATCAGACTTTTTTTTGTTACCCCACCATAAGGTAGGTCCCCAGGTATGTTTTCGCCGACTTTTATGGATTTAATTAAAATATTCCAAAAATACAACAAAACGCGTCGTGGATGGCCGTAATTAAGTTGGGGGGGGGGGACGTCATAATAAACGATGGCATACCACAAAAAGCATTCATGACACACGATCCCCACCAAACATAATCCAATAATTTTGGTACTTCGTAATCATAACTTTGATAGGTTGGAATGCATACTCATACGCATAGAGTCATAATCAGTCACCTCCCCAACATGCTGCATTAAATCTCTAAAATATCCAACAGTACCACCACAATCTGTCATCATTTTCAAAACATACCACTTTTGTTTCATTCGTTGTCCCCAAAGAGGCATGACGTTATTTCAGTTGCCAATGGTTTGGAGCCCTGTCATTTTCCCCTACCAGCTAACTGCATTTGTCGTGCTGAATCCACCTCTACAACAATGAGTGGACGATCTGTGCGGCATGAGCCTGAAGATACAACGAGAGTTTGTAACAATCAAGAGGTATGGAAGGTCTTTGAGAACATGGGCTGGAATGTTTACTTTGACAGGTTGAAAGGGTCGAACGAAGAAATTGTGCCAGAATATTCACTCAACTTGAGAGAAGGAAGCTCTCGAGTCTGCGGAATTGAAATCCCTGTGATAGAGGAAGCCATCGCAGAAGTCAGTGGACTCCCTCAAAATGGACAGAGATGGTTTTCAATAAGGACTGTCCTTCCAAAGTTTCCTAAAGCCTTTTTATAGGCGGGAGAAAGAATCGTGCAGAAGGGTCAAGGATACGACCAAAACTTGTTTTCGCATCCATGGGAAGAAGTAGTAGAGTTCGTCATGAGATATATGACTTGTGAAGGGAGATACTCCACCATATTCAAATACCATCTCTGAATACTAACTCACCTGTGATTTCCCCAAGCAGAGGCTTTCTCACTGAATGTGCCTTATTTCTTATTGAGAAGCCTTCACCTAATGGCACATTAGGCTCAGGAGTCGCGATAGATATTGGCAGTCATCACCCACCATGGGCTGGTTCTACTGTTAGTAATGAATGCCATTAGATGAATCCCGATCCCATGGGAACTGTTTCGAAATTCCATAGAGGAAGAAGTAGTAGCCGCTGTGGCTGCTAGGGAAGATGAACCAGAAGCCACGAAGGAGGAAAATGCTAGGGAAGATGAACCAGAAGCCACGGAGGAGGAAAATGTAGGAGAATATAATTATGTTGACCAAGAAGAACCGAAAGAGATGGAGATGGAAGCTGAAGAATTTGAAGAAGAGGCTGCTCCCCAAGAGCAAGCCGAAACCATGGAACTAATGGAAGATGCAGAAAGGCCCACTAGTGTCACGGCTGAGGTTGTCCCATAAGAAATAGCCTCGCCTGTGGAACCAGCAGAGAAATTTGATAGCATGATAACCACAGAAGCAGGGTCAAAACAAGCAAGAGTGGGTGAATTGGTTGATATTGCGACCGAGGGTACCCCACAAGGACCTCCTGTCACCATGAAGCCGATGGAGGAGGATAACCTGAATGAAGAAGAGGTCGTGACCACCCCAACCATAGAACCCATGGAATAGGAGGAATGAGGACAAGAATGGCTTGGAGCTAAGGAAGTCATGGAACCCATGGAGGAAGTGTTGGGAGCACTAGGGCGTGAGGTTGGCACTGACCCACAAAAACCAGCATTGACCTCGGGACCGAACATTGAAGATCCCTGCCAGTTCTCCCTTTTCTCCTTTATTCCAATAGGAGCAAGGCGAACGTGTTCCCTTTCGGCGCACAGAAGAAGATCTCGCCATTCCTCCATTTTTGTCACAAAGGACACAACCATGTGGGGTGGATGCTACTCAGGTGACAGGCACTTCGGAGCCTGAAAAGAGAAAAGAAGTAGAGGTCCCTGAGGCTTGGGAACCAGGAAGGATTAGAACAGACACATTAACAAGATAACATCTCACAAGGGCACCACCAGTCGTGGTGAGCGCGCAACAAGAGGAAATAGCCGTTGGCGAAGAGGAGGGACCAAGCGAAGCGGTCCCGACGAATGAGCCAATGGAAGAGCCAGGCGAGAAGGTCGTAGGACTCCCATTCAAACAAAAACATCACCTATAGTTTAAAGAGACAATGCGGCTTAATATGGAGGTCAGGAAACTAAGGAAACAAGTACACAAAATGCAGAAGTAGATGAAGAAATACAAGAAGCAAGCTAGAAATTCCAAGGCCATAGGAGTAGAAGTAGAGACTCGGACAGACCAGGTAGCCATAACCTCTACTGCTACTCAAACAGACCCGCTCGAGCGATTGTTTGAAGACCATGAGTATGCCTTAATGGTCAAAGTGCAGACTTGGAAATCTATTGTGGCTCAGTATCAAAACAAGGTCATAAGAACTCAGGAACGAGCCTCCACAACCAATTTTAATTATGTGGAGCATATACACATCATGAGATTAAGGCATGCGAAGTAGCAGCTCAATATGGAGCATCTAGAAAAGCAAGTGGCGGAGATAAAAATTGATAAGGAGAAGATGTTTAATTTGGCACAAGAGGTGATGGCATGTCGCCCCCCTGCTTCTTGTTATTCTTTATTCTTACATGGACGTTTTCTTTTATTCTGCATGGAGAGCATAAAAAATGAAGATGATGTACAATTCCTCTGAATAATGAGGCACCACGACGTGCCAACTCAGCATCTGATGTGTGAATTCTACCTACATGGGTATCTTCTACGCCTAGACAGAGAATTCAACCCGGCCGCATATGTGGGGGACATTCATTTAATGGCCCTCACCTCTTACACCTTCAACAAGATCAGCTAGCAGAAGGATTTTAACACATTTGAATCTAATCAGGTTACAAAGCCATTTATAGTAAGAGGAGAACATGAGAATTCAGTCACCATGTTCACTAAACACAACACCTTTTTGGGGATTGAGGGGAATAGAGACATAATGCTGAGGACACAAAATTGGTGCCTTGATCTCTGTGTCAAACAATTAGTCATATTTCAAGATGAAGCCCTTGATTGCTGTCAGAAAAGATGGATGATGTCACCTACAGCTGTCCAGAACAGGGAACCTTTTGGGGCACCAAATATTGCACGAGTGCTCCCTAGAGTGCCCAGGTATGTGGCATGTGTCCAAACATGCGGGGTCCGGTGGATGGGAATCCGGTTTTGGTTTCCCACTATTTGGTTTCCAGTAGAAGATTACACTCCAGTGTATATTGTCTCGGAGGATTGGTGGAAAGAATTTCTCCTTTCAGATGGTTTTAAAGTTCCATGGACAGAGATGGTCAAAGAATATGATCTCGCCCATTTTCAGGAAGCCAACAGTCAACGAAATCCAAACCTGCGGAGGTGGCAAACTGCATGAGGGCATGCAGAAGGCTAGTTGGGGGGAGATGTTGGGCACCAAATCGAGCTATCTTTCTGCTACATTTCCATTACCATTTTTGACCTTTTTGAACTTATTTACCTATGTTTACTATGCTAAACCTGTAAGGTAAATACCCCTGCCTTGTCTATTGGAATATTTTATTAATGAAATAAAGTCGCGGAGTTTTGCCTATTCACAGCACTAAAACGAATGTTTGACCACAACTCCTGGAGAATAGGAACAAAGGCTTCAATATCCCGTAGCAGATCCACTATTCACAACAACGACCAAGCCACAAGGAGTTCGTGCAGCGGGAGTCGCAGATCCTTGAACCATTCTTGGGAATCTCGTTGATCTTGTCTATCTGGTACTGGTGCCATTCCAACTAATGTATATTTTTGGGGATATGGTTACCATGTTTTGGGGAAAGAGGTTGTTCTCCCTCGCCATGTATAAAAGACAGTTTATTCCTGTAACTGGGGATGCCCCTATTGATATTGTAATAACCCTTTTCAGATTTATAAAGCATCATCTATTTTGCTGTCTTAATCTTCGTTGTGACTAACGCAGCCCTGATCAGAGAGCTAGGCCCACTCTTTTGATCAGGTGTTGCATCTCTCTGTCTGTATTATTTATTAGTTTATTGTTGTTGTTACAGTGTTTTAATTCTTATGATTTCTTTTCGAAGTTGTAGTTAATCTAGTTTCATAGCAATGTTTTGAATCTTAATCGTGAACCCTTGGCCAAAATGGATTGTTCTCTTGCCCCTGCATATACCTTGTGCGTTTCTTTGAAAGAATACGCACTCGGATTGATAAATTAATGTAGGAAAAAGGGTGAATAAATCGTTCATACCTGGACACCAACACCAAGTATGCTGGGGAAAAGAGACTATTGATTTTATTGTTGTTATGAACACTACTGAGTAAGTGTGAGGCAAGAGGAATCGGCTGAAGTTGAAGGATGTTACGGAGGAGGAGTTTTTCCAAGTTCGTCCTCATGGATTCATGGTCAGGGTAGGGGTTGAATCGGGCAAGTGATTTTAGCTTCCCTATTCTACGGTTGGGAGGAACATGGTTGTTCCCTTTGTCTTCCGCGGATTGGATTCATATATGTTGATCTACACCTCTTTGTTTTTTAATGGCTATGTCTGATTGATGTAATGTATATGTTGGGTGATTATATCTAAATGCAGTGATGTAAACTATTTGAATGATCATATATGTTCATTGTGAGGAATATATGTGAAGGAAATCCATATATATATATATTTATAATATGTCTGTTGGAATGTTCACATATGACTGCTGAAATATATATTTGATTACGGAAGATAAAATATTTTCATGGATATAATCTATCTGTTGTCACGAAGTTCGAAATAGACATACCAACTCTAGAATTGTCCCTCCTATAAGTAAAATGCTAGACGGAAGCACCTATAATTATATTTATATAAGTAAATAAAAAAATGGGGAGATTAACATCAATGGGGCAAATCCTTTCTATAGTCAAAATCCTAGGAAACCAAGCATAGATCCCACAGAACATCGGTATATAATTACCAAACTCTTATGGAAGTGAAATTTATATTTATGATTGTTCGTGCTCGAATCGTCGTCGGGTGAGAAAAAATGGGAGCACTAGCATGCCCTGTTGGGCTTGGCAAGGTAGAACAGGATGTTGTAGAGCAAAAAGGTTAACAGAAAACAAAACAGAATACAATCTATCTAACAGCTGAAAGCAAATAACAATTTGGAAATAAAAAAAAACATCAAACGTGAGACAAGGGAGTCATCAATGGTTTCAAGGCTTGATCTATTAGCGAAACCAGAGCACACGCTGAAGACAGAGATAGGGATTCCCTCTCCCTCCAGCGGA
>JZKD02S1727429.1:100757-120379 GCA_000966675.3 Picea glauca
AGGGTTCACTTAAGCCATTAATTCACCGAATTTGCAGAGCCGACCCTGATCTGAAGGTCAAATCATCTTGGGGGCCGGTCCATTGGCGGTCGGGAGGCCGACTTAAGCAATTAATACGCCGTATTAGCAGATGCGCGGCTTTTTGTGTGGACAGGCGCGCGTCGGGGCGCACATGCGCCCGAAACACGTTTTTGTCCCGCACATATGCGCGCGCACCAAGCTACTGTAAAGTGCCCTTCAATTTTTGGTTACTTTGTATAGTTTTTTACCCTTTTGGAATGCTGTGAACTTAATTCAGTGCCATGAATGACTTCATTGCTGTTTTGATGATGTGGAGTTTTTGTCGCCATGTGCAGACGAAATTTCAGTGATAACAATGATGAACAGATCTAGTATTGTTGGTGTCTAATACATTGATTAAAAGAGACTCTAAGTGACTATAATAGAAATTACCTTATACAGAAAATTGTTGTCCTGTTGTACCCTTTTATGAGTGTCTCTCTACTAGTTCGGAATGGATTATCCTTGTTGCATCTCATTACTGTTATGAATACTAGTTCCCGAAAGTATACTAGCTAGAAGGATATGACTAATCAATTCTTAAAGAGGATTTGTATTGTGGTTTGGATTATTACTGTAGTAAGATAAAGCATCCTAGTTGAAAACCCCACAAGTAAATTGTGATGCAGATTTGAGTTTACCTACATATTGCATGCAAATGGAAAACTGCATAGTATATATATATATATATATATATATATATATATATATATATATATATATATATATAGTTCAAGTGTGAAAAATGAAAGTCAATCGAGTTTCGGCGATGACAAACACTGAATACAAAAAACAAAAGACCACGCTATTTGTCGAATCCCGAAATGTGAAAAGGTTGTGGGCCCAACACTTTGGGTTTTTGGGATTCGGGGTTTGGTGATTACAAATGCCAAACACCAACACATAAAAAATCCTGAATCATGAAATTGCGAATGGAATATGGGACCAGTACTTAGGGGTTTCGGGGTTCGAGATTTCAGGGTTTACGAATAGCCAAAGCCACAAATAACAATTCTCGAATCGTGAAAAAACAAATGGAGTGTGGGCCTGGTCCTTTTCATTTTCTGGGGTTTACAAACTCCTGATGCAAAACACCTCCCAACGTCAAACGTCGAATTGCAAAATCACGAAAAAGGTGTGTGGCCCAGCCAATATCGGGTTTCGACGTTTGGTAATGTTTGATGCATTAACAACATACAACGGTAATCGCCGAACCATGAATTCGATTAGGTTGTGGGGCCAGTTCGGGTTTTGGCGTTTGCAAGAACAAGAGAACTCCACGCAACTTAAACAAATAAAATAACCAGTATTCCATTACAAGTAGGCGGAAGGGAAACCCTGTAATTATTTTAAAAATAGTATTACATATCTCGTTCAAAATTGAAACAAATGAACATCCCATACGGTGTTTTACTTCCAACGATAGAATTTTCCATCACAAAACGGGTTACCTTTAATCAATGGTACCGAAACCACGACTTAATCTCCATTTCGGAGTTTTGGATACCGGGAGTTGGAGGTGTCAAGGACACTCGTGACAAGAATGATGAAGTCACAAAATGCAAAATATCATATCATGTCAAGGACTCCGAAATGCCGAATTGTGAAAGAAATTTTGATTAGGCCTGTGGTCACAGCTAGTGGGCATATGGAATAAGCGCGAGACCCAATACTTGTAATCCAACAGTGCAGGTGAATTTGATTATGATCGGAGGATTATGAAATATTCATACTCTAAGTTTAACTGGAAGGCCTTACCTAAATGCTATCATGTATCCGGATATTTTGAAAAAAAGAAAACTATAGGGGTCTATTTATATTTAAACTTTTCACAGAGGAATATACACTAATACTCTACTTTTACCTAAGTCTGTTTGGTCGTTTTCATCATATAATTATGTGTATGGACTAATGCATGAGGCCTAGTCCATCAACCCCCAAATTCGTTTGTATTGTAAACATATGGTAATGGGTTATTTGTAGGGTCTAATGCGTAAGGATTTGGCCATAAAGTCCCAAAGTTGTTTGTGTTGTTAAGACTGTGGTAATGGTCATGGGTACAAATAGATAGGAAAGTAATTATAATTACAGGAATTGAAATAAACTTTGAATGAGGAGTAAACACTTATCGTCGATCAAAAAACTTTAAGTTGAATGATAATGATAGTCGACGACAGTAAGGACTCTTGCAAACTTTTAGACTCAATCCGTATAACAGAAAGATTACTTACTTGAATCTCGAACTATTCAAGGATACTTATACAACAAAAAAAAAAAAATTAGACAGTTTTTGAGGTATATTATAGATACAACTCCAGAAAAATCCACTTGGGAACCCACTACCTCTACAACAATTTCCCCATCTCAATCCTTGAGGACAAGGTTGTTTTTAAGGGGGAGTACATGTTAGGGACCTAACCCCTCACATAGGTAGAATAATATATTTCCATGTAATAAATCTCAATATTAATAAGGCCTATAAATAAAGAAGAATAAGTCCAATGTAAGAAGACCTAATAGAAGCTTCAACTTCTAGAAGGATCTTCCTCTAGATGGTTCTTTTGATAGACATATTTATTATAAATAGTAGTCGAGGGAATGATAACTCTTGTCTTGGATATTATTGTAATAGAGCTCTGCTCTACTGGAGGTTTTCCCCTCGAAGAGACAAGTGAACACTGCTCTAAGTAATTAAAGTGTTATTTCTGGTATTATTCTGGCATCATTTTGGCATTATTGTGGTGTTATTCTTGTTATATTGTTGTTCATATTCCATTTCTAGCTACTTATTTATGTTTTGCATACTTTTATATCTGGAATATTACTCAGTTACTTCTCATCTGAATTATTGCAATAAGTCGATTGCTTGGATATATGTCCATAATCACACAATGATTATCTTCCATGTAGATTTTGTATCCTTTCTGTAACAAATGTCATTTGCTCATCAAATTATGCTTCATAATAGAAACATAATATACATTAGGTGTAACCTTTTTTTCTCCTTGTTTAGTTAAAATATTTATGCTTCCTTTTCCTCAGACAATCACTTGGATGTATGTTCCAAGTGTAACCTTGGTTTGGATTGACTTATGAAAACTAGAAAACAATTCTATGTCTCTTGTCATGTGGTTATTGCAGCCCGAATCTAAATACCATATGCCACAAAGACTTGCTTGAACAACATTGCATTCAAATGGTGATACTATAGGAATTGCTTCAGTGCACACCATAAACATAGGACTCGAGGGACTATTTGTGTTGTTTCACTGATTATTACCTTGCTTGTTTTGATTATACTGTCTTTTTCTGCAGTCATATGGAAATGTCTATATTTTTTACAATAATGGCACTGAATATTTGATTTGTCAGTTGTTTGTGTAACACCCCTTTCAACCTCACTATATTGTGTAGGTGTTACTACGCGGAATAACAACATTCTCACTCACAATTAATCACATGCATTTAAACAAATAAACACATTTAAGATCAGAGTAAAACATATTATTTACTGCTATAATGAACAATCAATAGCGTTTCATATTAATTCATATACATAGTGGAATTCATGATAACATAAGCAGCACAGTCATGCAAAACATGATTAAAGCATAAATAGGTACTTATCTTTGAAACAGTCGTAGTTCCACCAACCAAATGTAGGCCTTCCACGAACCTCCCAGCCTTAGACCGTACTGCTCATTAAGCTCAGCAGTGGGTCACCCCCAAGATGGGACTAAGCTCCACCCTGAGACAAGGAATCCTAGGCTAGGTTGAGGTTACAGGGAAAATAACACATAGCCACAGGAAGGAATTCTCTCCCAAGAACCACCCACACTCACTGCCCACAGACCCTCATCCCCCACATGCCTGTTCCACCCCAGGAGTATACACCTTCTCTGTCACCTGGACAATCCTTTGACTACTAACCTCCCTTGACTTGGGTTACAGCAATAGGCTGGACCAGAAGTATCCAGGCTCTGTGGTAGCTACAAGGTTCATTCCAAGAGTCCTCTCCTTCCTCTGCACACTCTCTCACCTGGAGGGAGTGTTTTACAAACTGGCCAACAAGCCACACAGGTTCAAACACTACACATCCACCACAATCAACTAGAATCCAGACTTGAACACCCCAAGGCAGCTCCAGACAGGTGCAACAACATAACCAGGCTTAGCAGGGACAGGACACTTCTATTTTCTCAATCTAGTAACACGGGATAGACTCACACTCTGAATTCTCAGGGATGCATGACAAGTTTTCCACACAGGGGTCGATTCAGACTCGACAGTTTAGAACAGAGAAAGGGTGTACTGGCTTTCCAAAAAAAAAACCAGACTTTTTCTCGAAATCAACACAAGCTTCTGGTTCAGTACGGAGGTATACATGGGTTTTCTTAGGACTAGACATATAATTTTTGGATCACAAGGATGCACAAAGGTTCTCTGAAGAACTCAGGTCAGTCGTACTTCTTAGAGCCCATACTCTCTCAGGTAGTTCGATCAAATGGAAGAATGAACCCCCCTCACGGTCCACCCTGGTTGTTTTATTCGCATGCACCAGGGTTGACACTTGTCACCCATGGAACTGCATGTGTTCCACCAGCACGTGTTCCTCCCACCATTTGGAAAATCACATGTCCTTCCAAAATGACTTAGGATAAAGCATCTAATGCACATGTTATTTTGGAATAATAATAAAATATTATTCCCAGGCTTAAGCCCCCTAGGCTAAACACTTAGCCCCTTTTTTCCCACCTTCCAGCCCCTAATTCCTTTCCCACTCTGTGGATGCTTAGTCCCCCTTCACTCATTCATTTTGGTCAGTCTGCACATGGCGGTGTTTATATTTTATTAATTGTTCTGCATGATTACATATACAACAGCAGGCTCCTGGCCTTCAACACTTAGGCTCCCTGGCATAACAAACACATAAGCCACCAGCTTATAAAAAACTTGGCTCACTAGCCTATAAAACATAATTACAATTTCTTTCAGAACATGGTTTGCAACGAGGCTCAGCCTTGGGGACACTACAATCCCCCTCCCCTTATTTATGCACTGTCCTCGGTGCAACTTACACTGTCTCTGCAAGCCTTTCAAAATTTTCAAAAAGATGTGGGTACTCTGCCCGCATAACCTCTTCATTCTCCCATGTCGCATCCTCAGGACCGTACCAAGCCCACTAGACCTTTACAAGCTCTATGACTCGATTCCGGAGCTATTTTCTTTTCCTGTCCATTATGTGCACATGATGCACTTGCAGGACACCTTCTGGTTCCACCTGAACCACATTCCAATCGATAACATGATTAGCATCAGGTACATATTTCTTAAGAAGTGAAACATGAAACAAATTATGTACAGTCATAGATGTAGGTAATGCAAGCATGTATGCAACTGGCCCAATCCTTTCCAGGATCTCAAATGGCCCACAAAATCTTCCTGCCAACTTGGCACAACTTCCCAACTTCAGGGAACTCCTGTTAGTTTTCACTTTCAGGAAAACATGGTCACCCACTTTGAATTCTCTATGGGTCATGTTACTGTCAGTGTAACTTTTCTGCCTATCCTGGCCAACTTTCAGATTCTGTTTAATCCTTATCATTCGGTCTTCCATCTCTTTGAGCAGCTCAGGCCCAATCACTGCTCTGTCAACTTGATTATCCCAGCTCACTAGAGTGTTTCACTTTCTTCCATAAAGTGCTTTGAATGGGCTCATCTTCAATGATGCATGATACCCATTATTGTAGGCGAATTCTACCAAATGCAGGTAGTCTTCCCACCTTGATTGTTTATCCATCACATACATTTTCAGTATGTCCTCTATTACACTATTCACCCTCTCTGTCTAACCATCAGACTCAGGATGATACGTTGTACTAAAGTTTAGATTCGTTCTTAATCCTTTGAACAATCCTTTCCAGAAATTTGAAGTGAATTTGGGGTCCCTATTAGACACAATTGTCTTAGGAATTTCGTGCAAGCGTGCAACTTCTTTTAAAAAGATATCAGCAACTTCAACTGCCCTGTGGGTGTTTTTCAGTGGAATAAAATGGGCAACTTTAGTAAGCTTGTCCACCACCAACATGATTGAATCATGTTGCTTGCTTGTTATAGGTAGTCCGGTGATAAAATCCATTGTTACCACGTCCCACTTCCATTCAGGGATGGGTAAAGGCTGCAGCAACCCTGCTGGGTGCCTATGCTCAGCCTTAACCTTCTGGCACTCCATACATCTGGGAATGTATTCAGAAATTTCCTTCTTCAGACCCGGCCAAAAATAATGGTTTTTGACTGCTGCCACAGTCTTTTGATATCTAGGATGTCCATCATAAGCCATGTTATGCATTTCCTTTAGAATTGCCAGCTTCAATTCTCGGACATTGGGTACATACACTCTGTTTTTATACAGAAGTAAGACATCAGTTCACAAGGTGTAACTTTCCTTGATTTGTGGTCTCTCATGCTGCTGTAGCTTTGCTACAAGACCTCTGTATTGCAAATCAGCATTTGCAGCTTCTAAAATCTTGTCTTTCATCTCAGTCATGTACATGATAATGGTTGTAGCATGTAATTTGTGCACTTTTTTGTTGAGTGCATCATCCACCTTATTTTATTTCCCTTTGATATGCATGATATCAAAGTCATATTCACATAGAAACTCTAGCCATCTGATTTTCCTGGCATTTAAGGTCGGCTGATCAAATAAATATTTCAAACCATTGTGGTCTGTTCTTAATTTGAACCTCCTTCCCATGAGGTAATGTCTCCATTTCCTCAAGGCATGGACGATTTCTCCCAACTCTAAATCGTGAGTATCATAATTCCTTTCATGCTCTTTCAGCTTTCGGGACTCATAATAAACTACAAATCCCTCTTGGCTGAGAAATCCCCCCAACCCTTCCTTACACGCATATGTGCACACTACGTAATCCTTATTTGGATCTGCAATCTTCAGAATTGGAGCGTTGGTTAGCAACTACTTCAATTGCTGGAAACTGCTCTCACATTCTTCAGTCCACTAAAACTTCTTCTCCTTCCTTTGCAAGGAAGTGATAGGGTGAGCTATCTTTGAGAATCTGGCTATAAACCTTCTATAGTAGCCTTCCATACCCATAAAAGATCTAACTTCTGCCGCATTCCTTGGTGCTGACCATTCTCGGATGGCCTCAACCTTTTCAGGATCCACAACGATCCCCTCTTCTGAAATAATATGTCCCAAGTAATGGATCTGCCTTTGATAAAATGAGCACTTTCTCAGTTTTGCGTACAGTTGGTGTTCTCTCAACACCTGCAGCACCATTCTCAGGTGTTTCTCATGTTCTTCCTCTGTCTTGGAATACACCAAGATATCGTCCAGGAAGACTATGACAAAGTTGTCCAAATAATCTCTGAACACTCCATTCATTAAGCACATGAAAACAACAGGTTTATTTGTCAGTCCAAATGGCACCATTGTGAATTCACAATGACCGTACCTTGTTCTAAAGGCAGTCTTGTTGATGTCCTCCTCATTTATTCTCACTTGGTGATATCCAGATCAAAGATCTATTTTTGAGAATATTTCCGCATCCTTCAACTGATCAAAAAGATCATCAATCCTTGGCAGAGGATACTTGTTCTTGACAGTGACCTTATTCAACTGCCGAAAATCAATACACAGTCTCAGCGTTCCATCTTTCTTCTTCACGAATAGGACCGGGGCTCCCCAAGGTGACATGCTGGGGAAAATGTATCCCTTCTTTAGTATCTCTTCGAGCTGCAATTGCAACTCTTTCATCTTTGGTGTACTCAATCTATAAGGAGCCTTCGAAACTGGAGCTGCTCCAGGCATCAAATTTATAGAAAAATCGTTGTCCCTCTTCAGAGGTAGTCTAGGTACCTCCTGAAATACATCCTTAAACTCTTTGAGTACCTCGTGGTCTTCCAAATTCGAGACTACATCTCGAGATGCTTCTTCCACCCGAGCTGCAAATAATTGACAGCCTTTGCGGTAACATTTCTTCAGCTGCATGGCTGAGATTTCCCTAACAACCACGGCTCTGGGAATCCCTTGGACTGTTACCTGATTTCCCTCTTCGTTCAGGCATGTAAACCTCTTGTTACGGCAGTCTAGAAGGGCATGGTGTTGGTCCAACCAATCCATCCCAATTAAGTAATCGTATGAGCCTAAAGGAAAAATGTTCAATTCAGCCTTAGTGCTCATTCCTTTCATGTCTACTGAATAGAACTTAACCAATTCAGTGACCTTCCTTTTGGTTCCTTTGGCCAACTTCACTAGTCAAGACTTCTCATGTTTGCTTCTTGTTAAATTCAAACTTTCCACCACTCTAGGATCTATATAACTATGGCTAGCCCTTGAATCAATTAAAATAACAAATGGTCGATTGTTGATCGTACCTTCCACTTCAATCATGTGCGATTGAAATTATTCTTGCTTGTTGTCCAGGGCTGCATAGATCCTCGGCATTCTACTGCCCATATCCTCCACTGTTTCATCTTGCTGAACAGTATGGATAGTTCTCGCTTTATCTTTTATGTGGGAGCAGTCTCTGTACCTATGATTCCCTTTATAGCCCCAACACTCCATAGGTGGAGGCCTTGGCATCTTCTCACTCCCTTCAATTTTCCCGGGCTCTCTAAAAGTCGACTGTCCCCGAGGACTATTCTTGAAAAAGGGAGGCCTGTTTTCCTTCTGCCTCTGATCTTTCTTAAACCTCTTTTGGTCATCCCAAGCCTTCCGAAAGGTAATCTTTTCTCTTTGTTGTCCGTACAATCATTTCTCCCTTCTTATGGTTTCTTCCATGGTCTTAGGATCCTCATACTAAATCTTGTCACCAATGGAAGGTGGCAGTCCACTCAGATACCTCTGAATTTTGACAGCCTCATCTTTGATGAACGGAACATACTTCAGTAGTTCCAGAAAAATTCGTTCATACTCATCAATGGTCATGCTGCCCAACTTGAGTTCAAAGAACTCCTTCATCTTTTTGTCATAGTACCTTTTAGTCAGGTACTTCTTCTCGAAATACCTTTTAAATTCCTTCCAAGTGACCTCTTTCTCTCTGATGTGCTGCACCTGCACAAACTGATCCCACCACATGGATGATTTTCCTTTCAGTTGATACATTGCAATTCTTCCTTCTGCATGGGCGGAATAATTCTGTAGTTGAAAGTATTTCCCCATGCCAAGAAACCATGTCTCGGCATCTTCCTCCTTCTTATGTTCTCCATCAAATGTTGGAGACTTAATCTTGTTCATCTCCCCTTTCAGTTCATCATTTCCATATTTTTGGTGTTTTCTAGTAGGAGACGAGCTTGAACTACTGTGTGTTTCCTTTCCAAAATGCTTCAGGGAGAGATGGTAATGTTTGTTACCACTCCTCGATCTTCTTCTCCTCTCAGGGGTTCTGACACTTCTTGATCTGCTTGTGTCATTTTCTTTTTCTAATTTCTTTTCTATTCTTTCCAGGGTCTTCAACATTTTTAAGTTGAATTCACCTTGTCGATCCCTGATTTTCATGAGCTTTCGGCTATTAGCTTGGTGAGCCTGGGCATCTTTCTGCAATTTTTCAATGAGTTTCATCATGTGTCCTTCCTTATCCTTCTCTTTTCTGTGCCCATTGGAGTTCGATCCTTCCACTTCCACATTGACATCCTTTCCTTCCCATTCGTCTCCTATTTCGGACACAATCTGCACCTTTTCCCATTCCATACTCGACGTTGGTTGACTTGAGTCCTGACCCTCATTGAACTCTGCACATGCACTGTGAAATTCAATTCGAAGTTTGTCAGGCCATAAGAACCTCACGAACAATCCAAAACATTTATAAGCCAACGTAAACAAGAAAAACATTTTGACTTCACAAAGTTTTATGAGCTCCGTCCAGCTCTGCAAATTCCAGGACTTCGGAACTTCAGAATCTCATTCCACGAAGATCCAATAGTTAAATCTTCATAACCAAGTCACCCTTTCGCAACTCACAATATCACGAGTTCATGATTCGAAGACCCTCGACTCATTTCCTCCAAACACCGATACCCGAGATGCAATATGGGTATGGCTCCCTCCTCGCTAGTGCCTACTACACATGAATGTAGGCTACGGCTAAGTGCTATCATTTCTGGCTACTTGCACCTTTGCGATTTGTGGCGTCCAACCCTGGCACCTTCCTTTCACGAAACCCCGAGAAGTGATGTTGAATTTTCTCCTCGCATTCTCGCTACTCGCGACTTCACGAGTTTCAATGTCAAGCTCCCGTGTTCTTATCTCACAAATCCCCGAGATGCGAGAAGTCAATGGAGTGTTGACTCCCTTCTCTAGGCGACGCTTTTCTGCCTATCTATCATGTGGGCCCCACTTTATGGCTCTGCCAAGTGTCCACACAAGCCTCGGCTCTCGGCACTTCATGACTTCTGCAGTCGAAAGTGACCCCTCTCAACCTATGAACCCCTGAATGTGATATAGGTGATGGGGTTCTTGATCCAACGGTCCTCCCTTGACCCAGATCCAATGGCTATCTCCGCTCCTCGTGACTTCGCGAATTCACGACTTGGAGCTCCCAACTCTTGGGCCCTCACCCTGCGAACTTCTGAGTTCACGAGACCCAAATCCTGAATCTCTTCGGCACTTCACCGACTCCGTGATTGCTGCCACATGTCCTCCTCAAATGGACGGCCCTGACTAATTCAAAATTTTGCGTATCGTGATTCCCGGACTCCTGTGCAACTCGAAATGGGATTTTCAACCCTGTGCACCCATTCTAGATCCGATGGTCACGAGGGTTTACCTTCCCTCCTGAACCGATCCTAAGGTTCTAACACTATTGGTGTGGAGACCTATCTTCCCGTGGCCATAAGCCACACCAGTTGGGGTTTCCCATGCCACTAAACCTCCTGAGCTTAAAAAACAACTCGTCAAGTAACTCCTTGATACTTCGAATCAAACCAGGGTCTGAATTTGGCCTTCCAGACCCAATTTCCCCTCACACTCTCGGTCCAAAGACCGCTCCACTGGCCCATCTAGGCTCAGTGTCGAAACCTTGGCTCGGATACGAAACTGTAACACCCCTTTCAACCTCACTATACTGTGTAGGTGTTACTACGTAGAATAACAACATTCTCACTCACAATTAATCACATGCATTTAAACAAATAAACACATTTAAGCTCAGAGTAAAACATATTATTTACTGCTATAATGAACAATCAATAGAGTTTCATATTAATTCATATACACAGCGGAATTCATGATAACATAAGAAGCATAGTCATGCAAAACATGATTAAAGCATAAACAGGTACTTATCTTTGAAACAGTGGCAGTTCCACCAACCAAATGTAGGCCTTCCACGAACCTCCCAGCCTTAGACCACACTGCTCATCAAGCTCAGCAGTGGGTAACCCCCGAGATGGGACTAAGCTCCACCCAGAGACAAGGAATCCTAGGCTAGGCTGAGGCTACAGGGAAAATAGCACATAGCCATAGGAAGGAATTCTCTCCCATGAACCACCCACACTCACTGCCCATAGACCCTCATTCCCCACATGCCTGTTCCACCCCAGGAGTATACACCTTCTCTATCACCTAGACAGTCCTTCGGCTGCTAACCTCCCTTGCCTTGGGTTACAACAACAGGCTAGACCGGAAGTCTCCGGGCTCTATGGAAGCTACAGGGTTCATTCCAAGAGTCCTCTCCTTCCTCTGCGCACTCTCTCACCTCGAGGGAGTTTTGTAAAAACTGGCCAACAAGCCACATAGGATCAAACACTACACTTCCACCACAATCAATGAGAATCCAGACTTGAACACCCCAGCGCAACTCCAGATAGGTGCAACAGCATAACGAGGATTAGCAGGGACGAGACACTTCCGTTTTCTCAATCTGGAAACACGGAATAGACTCACACTCTGGATTCTCAAGGATGCGTGATGAGTTGTCCACGTAGGGGTCGATTCAAACTCCATAGTTTAGAACAGAGAAAGCGTGTACTGGCTTTCTAAAACAAACACAGACTTTTTCCCGAAATCAACACAGGCTTCTGGTTTAGTACGGAGGTATACACAGGTTTTCTCAGGACCAGACACAGACCTTTTGGATCACAAGGACGTATGAAGGTTCTCTGCAGAACTCGGGTCAGTCATACTGCTCAGAGCCCATACTCGCTTAGGCAGTTCGATCGAATGGAAGAATGAGCCCCCCTCATGGTCCACCTTGGCCATTTTATTTGTATGCACCAGGGTTGACACTTGTCACCCATGGAACTGCATGCATTCCACCAGCACGTGTTCCTCCCACCATTTGGAAAATCACATGTCCTTCCAAAAGGACTTAGGATAAAACATATAATGCACATGTTCTTTTGTAATAATAATAAAATATTATTCTCGGGCTTAAGCCCCCTAGGCTAAACACTTAGCCTATTTTTCCCACCTTCCAGCCCCTAATTCCTTGCCCACTCTATGGATGCTTAGTCACCCTTCACTCACTCATCGTGGTCGGTCTGCACATGGAGGTGTCTATATTTTATTAATTGTTTTGCATGATTACATATACAACAACAGGCTCCTGGCCTTCAACACTTAGGCTCCCTAGCCTAACAAACACATAAGCCACCAGCTTATAAAAAACTTGGCTCACCAGCCTATAAAACATAATTACAATTTCTTTCATAACATGGTTTGCAACGGGGCTCGGCCTTGGGGACACTATAGTTTGACTACTTTGTTGACCAGTATTTGGGTTTTGACCTCTTCCACCAATATTTGTAGGACTGCTACTGCATCCACCTCTAACAAAAAGTATTCAAATGCCTCTATAGTTAGCTCTCCCCCTTCCTCTTCCATGACTTATCTATGATTGCATGAAAAATACATTCTCTAATGACATGTTTGACCTATTTAATCTATGTTCATGATTAATGAGGGGATATTGTATTTCATTTAGGCTAAACTGACTCAGGTATTTTCTTTCTTCTAGAGTCACAACTAAGGTATCAAATTTAGGAGGAAGACTCCTAAGCACCTTCTCAAAAAAAAATTCTAGCTTCTATGGTTTCACCATGAGGATTAATCTAATTGATCATGCCAATGACATGGGTATAAAAATAACATAATGAATCTATATCTTTCATTGACATAGTTTCAAAATATCTTCTAAGAATCTATAGTTTTGAAGTCTTGACTTTGTCCATACCTTGATAAGAATTTTGTAATATGCCGCATGCTTATTTGGCTTTCTTTGTAGATGTAACTTTTGGGAGTATGCTCTCATGCATGGCTTGACGTATGTAAAACATCACCTTTCCAACCTTCTTCCTTTGATATTTCAATGCATCCTTCTCATCTTATGTGAGGCAATTGTACGATGCCTGGTCTGCTGGTTCCACATAGCCATTCTCGATTATCTCTCATACATCTTGACCTCGAAATAACACCTTCATGGTCAAAGACCATAAGTCATAATTATTTCCTATAAAAGTGGGAGCTTGTAGATTTGAAGTAGATGCCATATTTTCACTTTATGACATAGTTGTTTCTCTTGAAGCTTACTTTGATAAACCTTGCTGAAATCAACGTGTTGTGATCAACCTACTCTGATACCAGATCTCAGATCTACAATGCACAAACTTTCTCTATGCAGCGCAATTACAAATATTGTGCGCCACAAATATTCATTGTTGATCTCTTAGGACTTATCATGTAGTGGGATAACTACTTAATTTATGGTGTGTTGTGATAAAACACTTAATGAATGAATTAAATATGTAGAAACAAAACAATGCTATATCTAGTATATAAACTCATAAATGAAACATAACTTTTCAACACACAACATACTTGATATTAATAAATTCGGTTTTGCACGCTAATACAATATACAATACTAAATCGAGGATTGGCTCCAATGACTTCTTGAACATTTGCAACTTACATAACATACATAGAGGTTGTGCTCTTAGACTTCTTAACTACATTTAGCTATTGTTTCTTCTCTATTATGTTTCTATCACTCTCTGTGTGCATATCGACTTCCTAAAGACTGGGACATATAAATACCGTGACTGAGAATTCTTACAGAAGTTAGCCGACTTAACATTTAAGACACAATTAAATTTGATTGACTCTTATCTGTTTATCTGACTTGGGAAATATTAAGATCAAATCCATTTAATAACTCCCATGCTTGCTGACTCACAAAGACTAAGTTTGTGTATATGCAAGTGTAAACTAAATAAATTGTAGTTGCAGATTGACAAATCGACTAACTGACTGACTAAAAAATCGACAGAGACGTAAGGGCTCACTAACTTATAATTACTATTTCCAACATTAATGAGGTAGAGGTTGCATTATTTATTTTCCCAGTTCAAATCCCAGATAAGAATTAATTATAACTTAATGAAGTAGGTGTTGTGTTCTTCTTTTGGGGTTCAAATAGATGTTAAGAACTTGGACCTTTGTGATAAGGTAAAGTGGAATAAGTAGAATCCCAATCACTTTGATTTGAACCTACAGGTATTGTCGAGATAATTCTAACCAATTACCAATTTCCCTATAAATTTTATACAAAGAGTAGATTTCTTATGCTCCCAAATCACAACAATTATAAAGATTACAATGATCCAAAAAGACATGTGAATGTTGTTAATGATAATGATAGAATGAATTATATAGACTTTAATGATCCAAAAATACATGTGAATATTGTTAATGATAATGATAGCTAATCCCGATACCTCTTCAAAAGAAGTGACTACACTCAATTTCAGAAGAAGAATATTGAGTGTTTTTCTGGGAATAATTTCTATAGGCATGTTTGTTGTTGTTGAGGATCCAAGGTATAGATTGGAGGGAACAAAGTCATACTCGTATTTTACATTAGAGATTGGACTTCATTCCAAAAATATTTTCATTATATTATTAGTGTGGGAATCAAGATCAATTATGCCATCAAAAATAAGATCATCATTTTTTTCTTTCAAATATACGTCTAAATTAAATGTAATAAATTGATACATATATTCATCATCATAGACACATATCCTACCCACATGGGAATTTCTTGGTCGAATATTGGTTCACTAGCTAGATATAGGGTTATATTTTTAGTAGAGTTCCATGGGAAAAAGTCATGTCTCAATATCTACAACCAATATATGCATCAATTGTGGCTAACCATGGCCCACCTAAGATTAGTGGGTAACCCCCAAGATTAAATTGTGGTTTCATAACCATAAATATTTTTTGGATATTCCCATGAATAGACATATATAACTACATCCTATAAGTAGGGAAAATTTTAGGGGCTAAATTTTATGAATGGGATCATTTTCCATGGTTTTTCCCCAAAAACAATTCGCTAATTTCCACTTTTTCTAAAAATGATTCTCCCAAATTCCATAGAATAAATTTATTTTACCTTTAAAATTGACAAAACTTTATAGAAACTATATAGAATTCTTCAAAATTTCAATATTTTTACAAAACTATCACCAAACATTTTACAGTTTGCATATTAAAGAATTGAAAGATTAGCCACATGTCTACATTTTAATGTATATTTCCTTCCTTAAAATCATCCCTTCCTCTAAAATACCCTCAATTTTGATTGTGGATCAATCAACCATTCAAGAAAATATAAGAGTTTTTCATACATTGGTCATCTTAAACTTTTCCACAGTTTCCATGATTATAACATTTAGGAAAACCTCGAAATTAATTAAGCAATTAATAATTTATATGTCCGAAGAAATAAAATTCACAATGGAACTCGAAGAGAATGATAGCATCCCCTTTCTAGACGTTCTTATCAAGAGGAAAATTAATGGGGATCTAGGACATGTGGTGTATAGAAAAAAGACTCACACTGAGAACTATCTCCACGTAAACTCCCATCACCACCCCAACCAGAAACTAGGTGTCCTAAACACTTTACCCACTAGAGCCATAAGAATCTCCGATGAAGCACATCTAGATAAAGAAACAGATCACCTTACCAGGACTTTTAAAAACATAGGTTATAAACACAAAGACATTAAGAATGCAATAAACAGAGCCCTAAAGGAAACCCGCGATAAGCCCACCATCCCAAAATACCAAAATCCTAATAGAGATGCATACCTCCCTTACATCCAAGGAGTGACTGATAGGATTGCAAGAGTTCTTAGCAAAAAAGAGATTAAGACCTCCTTCAAACCACTTGAAACCATCAAACATAATATGAGATCCGTCAAAGACAAAATCGACCGTCACAAAGGTAAAGTAATCTACAAAATAGAGTGCTCATGCGGAAAATGATACATCAGTGAAACTGGTTTCTCATTCCAGATCAGGATAAAAGAACATGGAGCTGACATTAAGAATGAACGCATCTGCACCTCTTCCCTAGTTGAACACTCCCTTAAACAAGACACCATATCCGTCTTGAAGACACCAAAATCCTTGCCAAAGAAAATCACCTCTTTAAACGGTGTATTAGAGAAGCCATCGAAATCCGTAAACATCCTAGCAATCTAAATAGAGACAGTGGGTTAGAACTAAGCGAAAATGGGCTCCCCTTGATACATAATAATGTAACACACCCACTACCTACAATCAAACTTTTTCGTTGATTTCTCAATAATGAGAATCCCCGCAGCTCGCAGCACCGAAAGACCGATCCCAATCTACAGGTCTTTACTTCCCTATCCACAGCCTCTTCTTCATGCGCCTGTGACATTTCCTTGATGATAGCTTCGGGCTTCAGAGTTTCGTGATCCCTGACGACAAAAGTTCCTGTCCTCTCGAACTCCCGATCTCCAATGAGAAATTTTACCAATACGCGCCCTTTACGCGTTAGCCCTCCTGGCTATGCTCTGGTCCATGTGACCATTAACTCATAAGACCACAGCCTTGTCCTTCTTTCGGGGTTTTGGACTACAAAATCCCGGTATGCTCCAATTCCTATTAGCCCTCTAGACTAAGCTCATGGTCCACATGACCTTCCCCCTATATGACCGCATCCATACCTCCTCATCGATTTTCAGACTTTTCAATGTCGAAACACACTCGTCCTCAGGATTCGTGATCCCTCGAATCCCGACGTGCTATTTATGCACTAGCTCTCCTGGCTAGGCTCCTATCCCATACGACCGTTATCCCCGTGACCGCAGTCTTACTTCTGGTCAGGGTTTCGAGCTTTTAAGTTCCGCAATACATTGACCCACGGGATTCCCGATCCTTCAATTTTCAACACGCTCCAACTTCGGTTAGCTCTCCGAGCTAGACCTCTAGCTCACGTGACCACTATTCCACAAGGCTGGAGCCTTGTCTCCCATCGGGGTTTCGAACATCGTAATGTTGAAATGCATAAACATTTTGTCCTCGGAATCCTTGATATCCTGATAGGATGTTAGTTTCTGCTAGTCCCCTGGGCCAGACCTTTTGGGTCCATATGACCTCCCTCTATATGACCGTCGTCCTACCACCTATCGGGGCTCTGGGGTTTCTAATGCTGAAAAACATTTTCCCACGGGATTGTCGATCCCTCGAATCCTGATTCTCTGATAGGCTGATAGTTGGCCCCACGATGGCCCTCTTCTCCTTGTCGGGTCTCAGACCTCGCGATACCGAAATGCCCAAACCTCTCGTCACCAGGATTCTCGATATCCCGATGACCAATATGTCGATAGACGCCTTCCTGTCGGGACTTTCCCAATGGCTCTAATTGATGTCGCGCATCCTCCTTTGATGGACGGTCTAGATTTGTGTCGAGGTTTTCAACGTGGAATTACCCGATCTCCTGTCCACGGTAATGTAGATATCCCGACTCCCGACGCCTCAATCTCCGCCATGTGTCTCCACTAACGGACGGTCCAGATCGTTTTCGGGTAACTTCCCATGGAAATTCCCGATCTCATGTCATCGAGACTTACGATTTCTCGATACGTGAAACTTCTATGAGCCAACCCTCCTTTCAGGATTTTTCCTTCTATTCGCGAGCTTAACCCTCGCGCAACTTCTGTCAGATCCGACGGCTGACGGGTATCTGCTCAAGATCTGACGGCTCAGATCTGTCCCACCTCGCGCATTCTTCTACTACTTCGTGGATGTGGAAAGATCAATGGTCCAAATGTTCTCATGGACCTTGGGGGGGTTCTACAATCCCGATTTCCTCGCTATTCATGAAGATAGAGATAAAAAGGGGGCAAGGTATGTAACTCCCTTGTTACTTTCGTCAATCCGATGGTCGTGAATGACCATGGGTCTCCCGACAGGATCTCATCCGTCGATTCGTTACTTATTCTTATCGTGCTACTTCAAAATCTTAAGAGGATCATTCCTCCTCGTACAGGGTTATTAATACTTGCACCTTCAAGTCCTTTCTCCAGGTTTTTGGTAAACCTTTCCAAGGAGGGAATCTCGGCGAAGAGATCCATACCGGGGCATTCCCGGAGATAGATAAGGGTAAACAACTTCTTGAGAAAGGGATGGAAGCCTAACTTAGTTCAACCTAGGCATAATTAGATACATTTATCAATGTAAGTCATGCATGGTTTCCTCTGTTATAAGCATATATCTATCAATTCTTATCAAAACACTGCACAGACATTCTTACACTAAAATCGTTTACAATTTCACAGTTCTATGAGCATATATATCAGTATATGAATTTCAAGATGAAGTATGTAAAACACTTATCAGAAATAACACCAAAAGTGGGTGCAACTGCTAAGAGGGGTGCTCGTTTCCACCAAACCATAGGTGTAGTGACTCCCAGCGGATTTACCACTAGCCACCCCCAAGCTGAGACCACAATGCTCTGAGACTACGTCTCTCTGTCTTCCAGTGACCAGGAGCAAAGGTTGCAATCCTTCCTCTCTAATATCACTCACTCTGCGTAATGCCAGAGTTCCCCTCGCGTCCCCCCTCCAATCACTTCTACCATACACCTTATCCTCTTGCGAGGTTGTGTGTGGCATGATTACCCCCGCACTGATCAGGCCTAATGACTCTACATATGGGCGGTTCACCATCCCATCCCTCATTAAGCCATCCACCTACCAGCCTGCGAGACATTAAATTCGGGGCCAGCGAGCCGCTTTTGGTTCTCCGGGCCAATGGAGTCCAAATAAGGTATTAATTCTTGGTGGAAGTTAATGCCACCTTATCAGGTGCCTTCCACCGCCATCATGGTCTCTTTTCTGCACATCCCCTCTTAGCAGTCCTGCAATAATTCAAAATGTTATTCACATTCATTGACCTTTTCCTCAAGGTCCATTTACATCACATATTCCCATTTATGAGTTTTCCATAGTTCTTGGCCAGTCCAGTTATATTTACAAGCTGGGGGAAATAGGGTGTTACAATTCCCTCCTCCTTAAAAGGGAACATCGTCCTCGATATTCTTACCTACTAACATGTATTGCATGTACAGAAGTAAAGAAAATCGGATATGCCTGTCTAATGGCATCCTCCATTTCCCATGTAGCCTCATCTGGGCCAAAATGTTTCCACTGCACCTTGACCTGTGCAATGGTTCTATTCTGGAGCGGGGTTTCCTTTCTGTCCAGTATGCATT
>JZKD02S1727440.1:0-23755 GCA_000966675.3 Picea glauca
TTGTTGATGGCTCCAGATGAACGCCACCTGAAGACACCAGTTGGCCCTTGGGTGAGTAAATGATCTAAGTAGTGGAAGCCATGTTCTACGTATGATGACTGACATTGTTGCTTTTTTCTCTTGGGATGGCCCAGGTTCTAACTATAATGCTACCAACATACCCTTCTACCATCGGCCCTTATAGATACCAGAAGGAAACACAACGCACAGAGTGCACTGCGCAGTCTCACCCGAGATGGATTCTATGTGTGGCCACATGACCCATATGTCTACAACCATGGGATGGGACGTGTTTCTCTCTCAGAGGCATTGGATCTACTCGTTGTTAGCCCTCAAACCCTCATTAGATATTAGTTTAGACCAATAACAAACTAATATTCCAAAAATACTTCATTAACCATTATAGCCGCATGTATAACATAATAGATATTCATCTACTTTACCATAAGTTTCAGATCTAAGCACTCGCTATGAAATTAATTTACTTAGTACTATTATGCAATTCTAATAGTTTATTCCTAGTGTGCAGTGCTATTTCCTTTATCATTTGACATGTTCATCATAAAATTACTAAAGTAAATACAATTAGAAACACTGCATACATTCACACAACACATAGATATATTGTGGTTCACCCCCCTGGGGCTACATCCACAAAGATTTTTCGCTTTGGATTTTTATTCATATTCTTGCAAAATATAGTGCTATGCATTGTACATTTATTCATTCATTACACCCGATCTCCACAAATCACCCAAGTCTCCCAACATGACATTTTTTCAACTAAACAACCTACTACAACCTCAATGAATACACACCAACCAAAAAAGGACAACCCTCACGTCGTCTTAATACATTCTACTTATATAAAACTGGGACAAAACCCTTAGGAAAACCCTAAACCTAAGTGGATTAGGTATATCTACTTTCTTCTTAACTCATTCATGGCTGGTATTTGATCCAACCATTCTCCAAGTCGACGCTTGTCCACTTTCCAACTGCTCTGTAACAATTTGTCCACTTTGTAACTTCTTTTCTAGGCGTGGGTTTTCCTTTGTTTTCGGTGCTACTTTTCCTCTATTTCCAATGCACTCCCTTATTTTACGATGCTGCTTTGATTCCTTCAAAACTTCCTTGATTCTCACCAAAATTTACTTGCGTCAACAGGCCCCCAAAAATGACATCATGACTTGTCCTGAGTCACTCATGGACTCCTGCATATTTTACTTCTTGTGCCAGTGCTTCATACATATCTGCTATATGATGACATTTCTCCTTAGCTTAGTTTCTCTTCTCTGTCATGGCTTCTACCATCTGCATGGTAACTGGAGGTCTCAATATTTCTCCCCCCTCCAAGCCTATTTGTTCTATGTGCAGTTTCATTGCGTCGATCTCCATGACCAACTGCTCCACCTTTTCCTGCAGGGGATCCAACTGAGTTTGTCTTGCAATTTTCCGCACCTGCACTGATTTGTCCTCTCCTTGTAGGCTCTTCATTTATGCTACAGTCTTTATTTTCTCAGCTAGTGACATTGTCTTTTGTCATTGTTTTACATCTGCCATTATTGCATGCAGTTTATCTTCTTTTCCTTGCAGGTCTTGCAAGCTCCCATATTCTAATATCTATGTCCATAGTTGGGCACTCTTCTCCAACAACTCTACTATTATTTGTATCACTTGCGCTATGATTTCTACATATGTTGTTGCATATTTTTTTCACTGCACTCTAACTTCTAGAGGAGTAGTGAGTACTGTGTGCTCCTCCAACTCCTTTATCTGGTCCTTGTACTTATCCAAGGCTTGCACTATTTTCCTCATCTTTTCTTCAATAGATACTCCCTCTAAGTCTATGTTGTCTGGGATGGTTCGAAATACTGCGCCAATGTACTTCTCCATCTTCTTTACTTTTTGCTGCACTATCTTCTTTTCATGTCCTTATTGGATGATTACTTCCTTCAGTGTGATATTGTCCTCCTGCGCTATCTGTAAGTTTGTCGCATCAGACCTTGCCCTGGATTGAATTTCTTGCACGATGCTCATTTGTAATTTATACATTGCCTTTGTTGGGATCTTGGGAAATTCCAAGTCCAATGTCACATTGTCCTTCAGGGGATTCTGTGTTGTCTCCTCATCGATGAAAAACATCTCAGGTTTTATGATAAATTTTACACTCCCCTGTGCCATGATCTGGACTCTTTCTCCTGCTGTCACACCTTCCACAATATTCACTGGTTTGTCTTTCTGTTGTTTCTTTTCCTGATTTTTAATTGCTCCAACGCATTTTTTACCTTCTACACCTTCTAAACAATTGAAACCCTATGCTTCTCGGCATTCTCCCACACCTCTGACAGTTGATCTTCGACTGTTGTAGCTACCATTTCCACATCATCTGCTATCAATGATGTGTGCATTGGTGTTATGTGGGCCTTCACCTTCTTCCTAGAGCCACTTGCTTGCTCCCATGTTCTCTTCTTCTAGGACTCGGATGGCTCAGATGACTTTGGTATTTGTGTATCCATTCTTGTAACCTTCCCAAATTATTCCTCCATAGGTATATCCCGTGTCTCCATTTGTACTTATTCTATGTGCACCTATTCCGTTGTTCCTCTTAGTGCTTGTTCTATGTGTGGTGGATCTCGTGTAGAACCATGCTGTGATTTCTTTTGTGTCTTGCTTTTCTTTTGTATGGGGTTTCTTTCCCCTATTGGACCTTGTGTTGTATTCTTCTTTTTAGTGGTGCCATTTCTTCTTGTTTGTTGCGCATGGACTGTTCTGTCCTGCATCTAAGTTTGTATTGTCGGCATTGTTTTTGGGATTACTGTCACTTTCCATTCCTCAGGACACTCTTGGACCTCCATATGTATGTATTGCGTTGTCACACAGTATCTTAGATGTAGGCACTCCTTGGTTGGGTCCCTCTTCGCCTTCGCGCATGTGCTATGGCACGATGCTTGAAAATTTTCTAGCTGTCCAAACTCTTAGACCGTCTCTAGGGAAATCCTACATGTTTCAGCTAAGCGGTTCTGGATCTCCAACAAGTATAGAGAAAATAAACCGTTGTTTATTTTCTTCTCCTTTGGGTTTGTTGTGCTTCTAAGAGATGTGAAGCGGGTTGCGCCACACTTTCCTATTCTCTAGAGGAACATATTGTACGTTAGTTCTTGCCATCCTACAAGTGCAATGAGGATGAGTAACCATGAGTAGTGGAAATCGGAGCCCTAATCATGTGTGTCCTTGCAATCCTCCAAGAAATAATTAAGTAGATAAGGGGTCCAACTCATCAATCTCCCCTTTGAGCATTGTGTTGCAACTGCTACCACTCCTGTTGGTACTTCCTCCTTTATGCACTTGTGCATTAACTTGCACCCTAGCAACCTTGTAGCAAATCTCGTCGCAGGATCATTTATGTCGTTGATCCTGATTCCCCTATTTCCTCTCTCTGTGCCATACTTTTCCTTGATTTCTTCGGAGATGTATTTTTCTTTAGTTTTATCCTCTAAGTACTACTATGACTTCTCCCCATCCATGGGTAGCCCAGTAATGGTTGTGATCAATTCAACATTGATAGGCACTGGCCTATCCATCCAAAAAATTCCTCCATGCACCCTTTCTAAGAGTTTCTTCACACATCCATTGATGTGTTTACCATGCCCAAAGTGTGGTATATCCAACAAATTCATGATCCCTGTATTGTAGAGCTCTGGGATCCACTACGCAGGATCCAACAGTGGCATGCCTGATGGGCCCTCTCTTCTACTATCCATATAGTTATGATGCGCCAAATATGGGATTTTGACTGTGTCATCCACATCATGATCAGAGTATTTCATTGTGTCTACTCTTCCCACCATCTCATCGTCTTCCTTTAATCCATCTAGGATTTTTTGCATTACTATTTCCAATTCTACTTGTGTGCGCAATATTCCTTGTGCACTGCTCTCATCTCGCGCCTTCTTCTTCCCTTGCAGGGACGACACCCTGACCTCTGGTGCACCTTGGTGCTATGTTTCATCCTCTTCTTCTGTATCTAATCCCTTCTTGCATGAATCTCTGGCATGTTCGCCTTGTTGTGCCCCTTTTCCCCTGGACACGTCAGATTCTTTCCTTTCTGCATCCTCCTCCGACTGCTCAACCTCTTGTGATGGGTTTCGTTCTTCCTCAACTTGCGTGATATGTGGCTCATATTATGGTGTATGGATCTCATCTACATCCATGACTGTGGTAATATATTACATCCCTATTTGCATCATCCGAGTGTTGTTTCTCGTGTTTCACTCAACCCTGCTCGATGCTCCAATGCGTGGCGGTAACATCTTGTTAATATTCAGACTGCTGAACTCTAATTCTCCACTTTCTATCATGAATTCTCACTCTTTCGTGCTTAAGCTTCACTCCCCATTCTTCTCCTTAGTGAAAAAACACAAATGACCACATTTCCCCCCCCTTTTCTGAATTTATAGTGGGACAAAAAATGATAATTGTTCCTCACTAACAATTGTCACTTTTTCACTTTTTCTTGTGTGCTCCACTTTTTGTGTCTGTCAACTATTTTCTAGCATGCAATGTCTTCAACACTAGTTTTTCTGCAGCGCACTTTTTGATGCTACCAATTCTATTACATCAAAACCTCTAATGTTCTCCTATATTTTTATCTTTTTGTTACATTTCTTCCTTTTATGGATTTTTGTCTTTCTCTTATAATATCTACTACATACAATATGTACAATCATAGCTTCTCTTTATTTTTTCACCTCAGGTTCTTAGGTTCATTGTCTCGATATAGTTTAAATCGACTGCCATTCACTAATTCTCCGAGATTCTTCCCTGCAATATATTTTAGTTGCACAACACCTCCATTTGTGATGACCTCTACCTGACAAGGCCCTAACCAATGCATCTTGAATTTCCCAGGGTGTTGTAAATTCCTGCTATCATTGAGGAGAACTAGATCTCATTCCTTAAATATTTTCTTTTTTATGTTCCTATCATGCTAATATTTGTCCTTTTCTTTTTGTACTTCCTGGTGGAAGACTGATAAAATTATGTCTTCTTCCATCTCCATCAACTGATCCAATCTCTCTCACCCAACACCTTCTTCTGTCATGTCAGTGATTGCTGCAATGCGTAGACTAGGTACTAAATAATCCAATGGAACCACTGTGTCCCACCTATACACCAGTATGAATGGTGTCGATCCCGTAATATTCTTGTATGTAGTCCTATAAGCCCATAATACTGTTGATACCTTCAAATCCCAATCATCCCTATTCACATTGCAAATAGTTTTCAATTCATTCTCTAGAATCTTGTTAAAAGCTTCTACTGTACCATTTTCATGGGGATGGTAAGGTGTTCTCTTCTGATGATGTATCTCGAATTATTATGTCATAGCTCTGATTTTACTTCTAATTAAATGGGTTCCCTTATCACTCAACAAAATTTTAGGACATCCAAATCCGGTCACCACGTTCTCAAAGAGAAACCACATTGTAGTTTCTGTGATGTAATCCTTTACTGGAGCTGCTTCTACCCACCTGGTTAAGGATTCTATCACAATGACGATGTATCTGGCTCCTGATCTCCTTACTGGTGGATTGATGGGTCTAATGAAATCCACATCCCATTTATCAAACACTTGTAAGGTTAGTGAGACATAAGTGGCATTTCATCCCTTTTGGATGGTTTTCCCACCCTCTAGCAGACATCACAGGTTTGACATTATTCGTTTGCATCCTTATGCATTGTAGGCCACCATTGGGCTACACACAATACCTTCTGTGTTGTAGGATTTCCTGCACATTTCCCTCCAGCTATGTCTTCATATGCTTCTGCTAGCACAATGGAGCATTCATGCTCCATTACACATCTTCTCAGAATTCCATCTGCACCTAGCTTGTATAAATGACCTAAAATCAGTTGATAGTCTACAATGCACACTACCAACGATAGTAAATTCCTTGGGAGCCATTCCTGTGCTAAAAAATCTAACAATGTCAGCCAAATAATCATCATCAATATGAACAGAAAATAAGTTAGCATCAGGAAAATTCTCCTTCAAGTTATTTGGCTCCTCTCCATTAGTAATTCTTGATAGATGATCTGGTCATGCATTTAGCTTCCCTAGTTTTACTATGATTTCAAAATCATATTCCTGAAACAATAACAACTATCTACAGATCCCCCCCCCCCCAACAATGGCTTGTTAACTAGGTACTTCAATGCATAATGATCTATAAACATCTTAAAATGTTGACCCAATAAGTAATGTATGAACTTCTGTAAGGCATATACCATAGCCAGAACTTCCCTTTCTGTATTATTATAGTTCTCCTTAGACTCAGATAACTTTATATTAGAAAAGGATATTGGGTGATTAATGTCTCCTTCACCTGGTTGTGCCAAAACTTCTTGAAGTGCAATGGATAAAGCATCCACATGCACATGAAATTATTTTTTCCAATCTAGAAAGCTCAAAATTGGTGTTGTCACCATATTCTCTTTCAGTATGTCCAAACTCTCTTGGCATTCATCATTCCATTGAAACCTGATGTCATTCTTTAGTAACTTCTCCATGGGCGCAATAATATTTTCATAACCCTTTACGGATTTCTTTTAGTACCCTGTGTGGCCCAATGTTTATCTCAACTAGCGCACTGACTTTTGTGGTGGTAAATTAACAATAACAACAATATTTGCAGGTCTACTTGTTACAAAAACATGACCGTGGAGCAATAAAATAAAACAAATGCAGAAACAAAACACAAAAGATACACAATACAATAGAGACACAGATTTACGTGTTTCACCTAGTGTGGGCTACGTCCACCAGAGAAATTTCCAGGTCCTTGCTTTATTATTATCCATCAAATGAATGGATACAACCTACAACAAACCCGTTGTAACTTCCTCTTCTTTCTTTCACAGTCTCATGTCTCAGAATACAATATTCACCATAATGCACAGTTGCAATACATTTCCCTCATAATAGAGGGTTGCCTTCTAGGGAAAAAAACCCTAACATAATTTCTACCATTAGATCTGCGACCTTATAATGAATGGTCCAGATTTACATTGAAATTACAATATACTTTTACAAGGCAATTTTTCTTTCGGGGGCTTCGCCCCTGAACCCCTACCAAGGGCCTGCTTTCCCCCGGACCCTGCAGAGGGGGTAACCCCCCTCTACACTCCCCTGCATGGAAGAGTGTACATTCTTCTAGGGTGTAAAGTCTTCATGGGGTATAAACACAACTGAAAACAAAGACCTCTGAATTTGGAAGATAATCAGGCTCCACAACCAACACTACTATCAAGCCTTGTTTGCATACAATTTGTCCAATTAGGATGTCAAACGGTGTACTAAATATACATTTATTAATGTTCAAGAATATATGACATTGCCTACATCTCTCTAACATTAACCTCATAATTTCTACATGGTCCTTTAATAAATTGAATACTGTCAAATCATCTAGATAAACTTCGAAAATTTTATGTATAAAATCCTTGAATGCAACTACTACTACTCTGGAAAATATTGTTGGTGCATTCTTTAAACCAAATGGAATTACTATGTATTTATATGACTCCCACTCTGTTGCAAATATAATTTTGTACCTTTCCTCTGGAGCAATTCTGATCTGATGGTAACTTGAGAGTCCATCTGTGAAACAATATACTTCTTGTCCTCCCATAGTCTCTAACACCTCATCTCTAAATGGAGTAAGAAAAGGATCATGCAGACATGCATCATGTAATTTACTTAGATCCACACATATCCTAAACCCTCTAGTATTGGTTTCCTGGACCACCATTGGACTAATCCACTCTAATTCTTCCACAGGTTCTATGATTCCTGATTCTAGTGTTCTGTCAATTTTTTCCTTCACTTTCTGCTTATAGATGGGGTTTAATATATATGGTCTCTGTTTAATTGGAATTTCATCTAGTCTGAGGGGTATCTTCATTTCTCCAAGTTCTCCTGCTACTCCTTTCATCTCTGAAAATGTGTCTGGGAATAAGTCACTATATTCGCGCAGTAATTCAATTATTTTTTCCATTGTCTCACTATCCTAGTAATCTCCAATGTTGGCTATCTTGGGCTTCTCTTCAGTCCCAATATTGACCTTTTTAATATTCATTGGTGCAATACATTTTTCTAATTGTAACCGGGTTCCTTCCAACCCTTTTTCTCCTTCCCCTTCTAATATTTGTATGTCACGTGGGTTGTCTTCTACTTCTTCATCCTCTGCGACCTGCTAACAATAAACTAGTTGTTCAAGTGTTTATTTTCTATAATATTTGTCTATTGTCACTATATATACCCCATAATATTCAAATATATTCTTATTGATCCTCTGTAATGATAGATCCACCCATGGATTCTCACTTTCAAATGACAAGCTCCTAATAAAGTTCTATTGTATTGCGCCCCAACTCATAGTTTCTCTACGCAGTTCCTTCTCCTTGTACCAGTGACTTGGTATCGCTTCTAATGTATGAATAAAGTAATGTGTCCATTCCCCTTGTGGTACCAATATCCAGTTAATGACACAATCATTTATACGATGTCTTGGGTTCCCTCTTCCATCATACTTCTGTAAGGGTCTATCATGCTTACTCCTACCAAATCTTATGCGCATGAGTCATTTACACTAATACCAGTCTTGAATTACCTCCTTATGTGCACCCCACCATATTGAAAGTGTGTTCCTAAATGCTATATCCAAAACTAATAATCTTGGACTATCCAAAACCTCCAATTCAAACTTTGTCAGGAAGTTTTCTAAATTATCCTCTTCAGTAAATATGGGAAACTGTCTTACTTTTGTCCCAACCCATCTTACTGCGCATGTAACTATGGAGCACCTCCTAGTAGAGACTTCATGCAATATTTGTTGCCAGTTTTCTACTCCAGTATCTAAATATGACATGTTGGAATTGATACTCCTCCAATTGAGTACTCCATCTATAGTTGGATTCACATAGTCTTCCTCTCGCACAGTAGTTCTATACAACTAGTTCACACAATCCTCTAGAACACTGTCAGGAACATGCTATACATATCTGTCACAATATGAGGGATCTAAAGGTTCTACTACCCTAAAGTTCCCAGCTTCAAATATCATCTTTCTAGTCTTTAAATTAATTATGGATTGATTATAAAAAGCCCAATCAATTCCCAATAGTACTAGAAATGGTATAGACTCATTCACCATATCCATTACTTCAAATTCTGTTGTGGTGCACACACCATCTAGATCCACTGTTGTATTCTTCAATATACCTATGTGAATCACTCTCTGTTGGTTTTCTAGATTCAGTTGGATATTGGAATACCCTAGTATAGGTTCTCCCATTGATTCCCAAGTATTTTTTGGCAAAATGTTGACATCTGATCCCAAGTCAAGGATAACATTTCCCATATTAAAGTCTCCTATATTTGCATTCAATATGAACTCTCTGCTAGTTATTTTCTTTCTATGGACTTGATTAATGTTCTTTTGTTCTGTTCCTACCCCTTCTTCTATGCTATATTTATCAAGCATTTTTTAAAACAAATCCATGGCATTCTTATCATTAATCAATTTAAAGCAAGATTCCAGGAAATTATTTAAGTTACTTACTTTCTCTATTTTCTCTCCTTTTTAAGTATGATCCAAAGACCGAGGCATATCATAAATAAGAGTATCATACCTCAACGCACTGTTTGATGTGGAGGATTCGTTCTCCTTCAGGAACTACTTCTTTTCTTCCTTGAAAGTTTCATTTTCCTTCTTTGAATCAAATTGTTGTTGTGGCTAAGTGTTCTTCTGAATCTAACACTGAGATTTGTTCTTCTGATCATGTGCATCTGATCCTTTCTTGAATCCTCCTCTAGTCACTGTATTGATGTTCCTCCAAGTATCCCTTATTTCTGCAACAATACAATGAAAATTTTGGTTATTTAGATTCCTCTTCTCCTAGATCTTCGTCATGAACTTCAGTTACTCTTTTTTCATGTGATCTATTGCGCGACATCACATACACATTGTTGTTGGTTGAGGAAAATCTCTAGCATAGTATCCTTGTTGTTGACAATTATGGCAGATAATAGGCCCTCTGCCTTTTCTCATTCCTCCTCTTCCTCTACCTATGAATCCTCCTCTGTTTCCTTGTGGATCTATGTTCTATTGATGATACTGTGGTTCCTAAGTATACTGCAGAGGTTGTTGAAACCGTGGCACTGCTTGAAATTGTTGCGCATTTCCAAACCGTGGCATAGTATTTCTTTCCATCAACTCGGCCTGAATCCTGTATGCATATGAGGTTCTTTCCTTCATTAACTCTAGAGTTCTACAATTTTTTTCTTCATGCCCCACTGATTTACAAAAGTTACAGAAATTACTCTTTAGTTATATCTTGGACTTCTGCATCATAGGGAAATGATAAGGATCATGCCCATGTGTCTTACATATTTCACACCAAGGACCTGCTGTAAGTAATGGATTTGGTATCCCTACTCCCAGGTATTGCACAAATGTCAGACACTCATTCTTGTGATGTCCCTCTGATCTACATAGGGTACACCACACTGCTTCTCTTTTCTCCCTATTCTTATTCCATTTTAATTGCACTGTTAGGGTCTTCAGGTCTTCCTTCAGCTCCTCTATAGATAGATTTGTCTATTTATATTGGTTATCCTCTAAATGCATCGCTTATTTTAGTGCCTTTGCCTAGTTTTGAAATTTTTGTTGTCTCAATGGATATTTTAAATGTGGTAGCAGAGAATTTATAAACAATTGTCTGTGCTGCATGTCAGAAATGGGATACTTCAATTTACCTTTCAATGTCTTGAACTTTTGATCAATTCCCCATATGGATTCTCCTAATTTCTATCTAACCTAAATCATCTTGTTCATAAACCGATCCTTTGATTTCAGCCTCTGAAAATCAGTGATCAGTGCCTGTTTGATCCCTGCTACTTTTCGCGACGCACCCTATGGATTGTTTACTGCTCGGTTCATGTACCAATCCAACATGCAATTTCTGAATGCTAATGCTAACTACGCTACTTTTTCTACCTCATCAGTGATTCTTTTTGCTTCCCATATTCGCTCACATAGAATAGGTTCTTCTCTGGGTGTTTTATTTCATCCCCATGAAACTCTGGTAATATTGTCATTGGATCTACACCTTCCATTGTTGAATGTGTTGTACCTACTCTGTGCGATACCATTATCCATGTACTGTTGTTAAGAATTGAATTCCCACTAGTGTTTCTACTAGTACTTCCACTTGTACCACTACCTTTACTACTGTTGGTACTTCCACTTGTACCCTCACTTCTATTTTGAACTCCTAGATTCTTCTGACCGCCAGTCACTGGTTCTTTAAACAACTCTTTCTTTGCCGATGTGTTAATCATACATGGGGTTGTAGGTTCTACAATGATTCAGATCTAGATAGGGGTATTTTCTTCCTCATTAGATCTTGCTATTCTAGTCTTTATTTCATATGTAGCGCACAATATTTCTTCAATGTGCTCCATAGCATGAAGATCCTCTACCTCTTCTTCATCACTGTCCAAGCCTTCCCTCTCGACTACTTCTCTTTTCTTCCTATTAAGCTTATATTGGTACTTTCTGCCACTGTGCATCATTCCTGCCTTATGCATAATTTCTTGGATCTCCTCTTGATCCATCATAATAAAGATATTTCTCTTTACTTCACTCTTCTCTATCAATTTTCCCCTCCATCTCAGACGTTCCTCAGGTTTCCCCTAACTCCCCTATGCATGCAGGGTAGTTTAGCTATCTGATTCCATGGTTAATACCCCTTTATCATGCAATAATCTCTTGATYGAAGTGTACAACGATCTGATGTACCTTCCCCTTGGACCCTTAATAAAATCATACTCTRCTATACTATAAGAATTCTATGTATCTACTRTGAACTTAGTGATATACCCCACTACAATGTTATCTAGCCAGAAATCTACTGCGTGCKTGAATTTGTTATTCACCATTTTCAACCGCGCGATACTTTATTCTGTCCACTCCACTAATCTAACTGTATTTKTCRGATGGGTATCTTTCAACCGTGTTATCCACTCCTGCAATAACATGGGAAAATCACTAAAGAAACTCTTGTGTATTTTGCTGAATACGTATCTTTCCAAATAATGTCTTGGATTAAACCTAGAGCTTCTATTATATTTGTGGGAAAACTCTAGTTCTTGCACTGTCAGTCATCTTACAATTTCCTCTTTCATGGGGTTACAACCTAAAATGATGCAGGAGCATCTCTCCATGTCAGCGAGTCAGCCAACCGGCCACGTCAACGCATGCATTCAAAGCTGAAGATAGGCATAACCCTCGTCTTCGATTTTGAATTTGGATGTAATTTAATGTCTTAGGCTGGTGAGATGTGAAGCCGTTCTTTGCACAGGTGTAGATTAGATAGGGCTTTAATGCTTTGAAGGCTAATATATAGATCCAATTTGTGGACTAGACAGCCCATTCAATGTAATTGAATAGGGTAGGTAGGTTGGAGGGAAGCGCTCTAAGAGCCCCCTCATGTAAAATATCTTTGATGGTAATTGTATATGAGAGTAGAGAGTCTGCGAGTAGAGAGAAGAAGAGAAGGAGCCGAGACCTTGTTACAGTCCGTGCTCAGAACACCTTTGTAAAGAGACATTTTGATTAATATAAACCAGAGCAGTTTTTCTTGCATATTGTCTGTGTTATGTGAATGTCTTTGTGTGTTATTTATGCTGTAGATGTATGCTAGACATTTGCAGGGAGTTGTTTGATTTTTAGGCTTGATAGGTTCTTTGTGGTTTCATGCCAGGAGGGCATGACAGACTACTGTGGTATCTGAATACCAGTGCATAGATGCACTTTTGAACTCTGCGGATTCAGACAAAGGCGTGCTAGGTGGGCACAGAAGCTGAAATAATCAATTTAGAGGAAGACCTGTGAGGTTGTTGAACACCTCAGGAGGAAAGGCTGTGTAGGGGGAACACAGTTGCAGAAAAAATCTTTTTGAGTTCTGTGAAGCTCTGCCAGGTGGGCATTGAGCCAGTGCAAGGAGTGCACAGAAGAAAGGACTTTGCTGGGAGTTCAGATAGAAGTCAGAATCATATGAGGATTCTTGATACTCTGCCAGGAGGGAATTGAGTAAGTGCCAGAGTGCACAGGAGGAACTCTTTGAGTTCAGAGATAGAAGAAGAATCCAGGGAAGGATCTTCACAAGGTTGCCGAACACCCTGAGTACTCAACAATAAGTTGTTTGAGTAGAAGGATAGCCAGGAGGGCATCTGAATTCTCCATCTGAGGGAGAAAGGAAAAAGGATGAGTTTCCTTGGAGGTCGAAGCTACAGGAAAGCTCAGGATGGATAACACCTTGTATGCGTAGAGGTTCTACAAGGAGTGTAGAAGCCAAATAATCCTTTGAGGATTCGAGGAGAGAAACTCAGGAGGAATGACGTCATATGTGAACGCAAGCGAGACTTAAGACTAAGAGCTCGTAGAAGCAAGGTAAAGGTCGAGGCTTTTAGCCATGGAGAAATCTCCCAAGTAGCGGAAGGAAGCGCATGCTCAGGAGGGAGAGTACAACTGCCATTGGATCAGACCAGAGAAGAGATCTAAGCCGTCAAATTTCCCATGTCTAGGGAGAAGCAGAGGAGCGCATAGAGAAGGGACGGATCTGAATCGTCAGATCTTAGCCATAGAACCTGACAACCTTTAGATCTGTCAGGAGTTGTGAGGGAGTTAAGCCCTCATACAGTAGAACGGAGATGAGAGTCCCGAAGCAACAAATTTGATTTGAGCCGTCTGTCTGCGGGAGGAAGCGTGTCACAGAATCATCCATCTTGGAGATTCGGGCATCAGGACTCACGGAGGTGAGCATCTTGACTTCACACCTAGAAAAGTCCCGAAATTGATATGGGCCGTCTATTCGTTGAGACACGTGGTGAAGTCGTGAGAAGATCGAGACCGTCTATCAGAGGAGGACAGGTGGCAGAGATCAAGGGATCTCGTGAACTCGAAGGTTCGCAAGGTGAGAGCCTAAGAGTTGGGTGCTCCAAGTCCCAAAGTCATGAAGTGTCAAAGCCAGGCACGAGGGACACGTGGTAGAATCCTGAAGTGGGCTCGGGAAGTAGACTGATGGACACACGTCACCTAGTGGAAGGGGTCAACACTCCGTTGAATCTCGCATATTGGGAATTCATGAGGTAAGAGCACGAAGGCACGACGTTGAAACTCGCGAAGGTGCGAGTAGCGAGAAGTGCTAGTGCTTAAGTCTAGCTAGTGGTCATGCGAGGGAGGCACTGAAAAGAGAAAGAGATATAACCATTTCATGATCTTGGATATCGCAAGATTGGAGAGGAAGAGTCGGGAGTCACGACTTGCGAACTTGTGAGATTGCGAGCTGCGAAAAGGACTTGTGGATCGATTTGATGGGAGAGATTCTAGCAGGGAATCCAAAAGAGATGATCTGGCTCAAAGGGGTTAAAGAATGATCCTGTGAGCATATCTTGGCCCGAGGGCTGATAGGTATGTGTCAGTTTATGGTATCAGAGCCAGAACTCTATCTGTAGATTTCAGGCAGAGAAGCAGGAGGCAAAAGAAGACAGAGTGCTGGAGACTTTGTCGTGATTACTTGCAGGTGAGAAGTAGGTTTTCCAGGAGAGCAGACAGAGACAACGATATGGCTACTAAAGGCCGTAGATATGATGGAAAGAAAAACCCATAGATGATGAGTGAAGCTGAATGGGATGAAGAACTCACTGAGATGAATGCGAGGATGAATGAACTTGCATTGGAGATGCAAAAGAATACCAGGTCAAGATGGGTATATGAATGGCCCATGAAGACAAAGGTAAAATGGACAGTCAAGGAGTTGATGGCTAGAAGACAGTGTAGGATGTTAAGAAGGTGGTTGAGGCATGATGAAAACCTCAACAAACCAGAAGAGAGGGTTCATATATGTGAGCCAGAGACTGGGAGAAATCTCAGTGATGCTGAGAATGGATTGGGATCAACAAAAGATCTCAAGCACGGCCAGGAAGGCAGAGAAGAAATTCCCAATTTCCAGGTGGGAAAAGAGTTGAGATCACTACGGGATCTCACAGACTGTCATGGGGACAGCCAGGGAATTTTACATTGCCAGGAAGATAATGGATCGAGATCTCTGCGGGATCTCATGGACTGCCAAGAGGGTAGCAGAGAGTTTTCAATTTGACAAGTGGGCATGAGAACAGAGATGGGACTATCTAAAAGTCTCATGGACTTGGAGGTAAGTTCAATTCATCCTGGGGTGTTGATGAAGATGATATCAATTGATCTCATAGTCTGCTAGGAGGGCAGCGAAGAAATCCCAATTTTCCAGGCGGGCATGGATGAGCAGATGGGACTATCTGAGGGTCTCATAAATTCAGAGGTGAGTTTGAATCAGCCTAAACAATTGACAAAGGAGGAACATCTAAGGAATATTTTGATGATTGGAGGAATTCAGATATTCCTGCCGCGTAGCCTAGAGGAGGCCAAAGTCTGTGTTGCAGATGAAGCAACAAAAAGAGAAAGATAGCCAGCTGAGACTGTCAAAGAAGAATTGGAGCAGGTATTTGAGACTGCCCAAGCAGAAGAAGAAGAGAATGAGCATTCCGAGGAATGGCCCAATATTTTCATCCAGGAAACTGAAAAGACTACAGCCTTTGAGCTTGCAGAAGAAGAAGAAGAAGAAGAAGCAAACAACATTAGTTTGGCTAATCTGTATAAACAGATTGAAGCCCTGGAGAGAAGGGCGATAGTGCAGGGCATGCACATCCAACAGGTGAAGTTGGAAGTAGATGAAGAAGGCATGGGAGATCACAGTGATCTACCCAATTGCAGAAAATTTTTGCAGCTAGAGAGACTGCATGAACAGGGCCAACCACTGGAGCAGCTAGATGAAGTGATCGATATGATCAAGAGGATGATGATCAGGTCAGTAGATACTGTCATCAAGGAGAGGCTGAGCAGAAGGAAAGAAGCAATAGTAGTGCAGAATCAACAACAACAATAAAGAGATGGAGTAGATGAACAACTCCAGAAATTTGTTTGGATCCAGGAGGATTTCCAAAGCTGAGAGAGGAAGCTCATGAGCAGGAGATCATGAATTTTGCAGCTGAGGAGTATGATGCAGGAGCATCTCTCCATGTCATCCAGTCAGACAGCCAACCACATCAACGCATGCATTCAAAGCTGAATATAGGCACAGCCCTCGTCTTCGATTTTGAATTTGGATGTAATTTAATGTCTTAGGCTGGTGAGTCGTGAAGCCATGCTTTGCACAGGCGTAGAGTAGATAGACCTTTAATGCTTTGAAGGCTGAGATCTAGATCCAATTTGTGGACTAGACAGCCCATTCAATGTAATTGAATAGGGTAGGTAGGTTGGAGGGAAGCACTCTAAGAGCCCCCTCATGTAAAATATCTTTGATGGTAATTGTATCTAAGAGTAGAGAGTCTGCGAGTAGAGAGCAGAAGAGAAGGAGCTGAGACCTTGTTACAGTCCGTGCTCAGAACACCTTTGTAAAGAGACATTTTGATTAATATAAACCAGAGCCGTTTTTCCTGCATATTGTCTGTGTTATGTGAATGTCTTTGTGTGTTCTTTATGTTGTAGATGTGTGCTAGACATTTGCAGGGAGTTGTTTGATTTTCAGGCTTGAGAGGTTCTTTTTGGTTTCATACCAGGAGGGCATGATAGAGTATTGCGGTCTCTGAATACCAGTGCATAGATGCACTTCTGAACTCTGCGGATTCAGACAAAGGCGTGCCAGGTGAGCACAAAAGCTGAAATCATAAATTCAGAGGAAGACCTATGAGGTTGTTGAACACCTCAGGAGGCAAGGCTGTGTAGGGGGAACACAGTTGCAGAAAGAATCTCTTTGAGTTCTGTGAAGCTCTGCCAAGTGGGCATTGAGCCAGTGCAAGGAGTGCACAGAAGAAAGGACTCTACTGGGAGTTCAGATATAAGTCAGAATCATTTGAGGATTCTTGATACTCTACCAGGAGGGCATTGAGTAAGTGCCAGAGTGCACAGGAGGGAATCTTTGAGTTCATAGATAGAAGAACAATCTAGGGAAGGATCTTTGCAGGGTTGTCGAACACCCTGAGTACTCAGCAATAAGTTGTTTGAGTAGAAGGATAGTCAAGAGGGCATATGAATTCTCCATCTGAGGGAGAAAGGAAAAAGGACGAGTTTCCTTGGAGGTCGAAGATACAGAAAATCTCAGGATGGATAACACCTTGTGTGTGCAGAGGTTCTACAAGGAGTGCAGAAGCCGAAGAATCCTTTGAGGATTTGAGGAGAGAAACTCAGGAGGAATGACGTCATATGTGAACGTAGGCAAGACTTAAGAATAAGAGCTCGCATAAGCAAGGTAAAGGTCGAGGTATTTAGCCATGTAGAAATCTCCCAAGTAGTGGAAGGAAGCACATGCTTAGGAGGGAGAGTACAACTGCCATTAGATCAAACCAGAGAAGAGATATGAGTCGTCGAATTTCCCACGTCCAGGGAGCAGCGGAGGATCACACAGAGAAGGGACGGATCTGAACCATCAGATCTTAGCCATAGAACCCGATAGCCTTTAGATCTATCAGGAGTTGCAAGGGAGTTAAGCCCTCATACAGTAGAATGGAGACGAAAGTCCCGAAACAGTGAATTTGATCTGAGCCATCTGTCTACGGGAGGAAGCGTGTCGCGGAATCATCCATCTCGGAGATTCGAGCATCGGGACTCACGAAGGTGAGCATATTGACTTCGCACCTAGCGAAGTCCTAAAATTGATCTGGGCCATCCGCTCGTCGAGACACGAGGTGAAGTCGCCAGACGATCAGCACCATACCTCGGAGGAGGACAGGTGGCAGATATCAAGGGAACTACCGAACTCGGAGTTTCGCAAGGTGAGAGCCCAAGAGTTGGGTGCTCCAAGTCCCGCAGTCGCGAAAGGCGAAGTTGTGAAGTGCCAAAGCCAGGCACGAGGGACATGTGGTAGAATCATGAAGTGAGCCTGGGAAGTAGACCAACGGACAAACGTCACCTAGTGGAAGGGGTCAACACTCCGTTGACTCTCGCATATCGGGAATTCGTGAGGTAAGAGCATGAAGGCATGACGTTGAAACTCGTGAAGGTGTGAGTAGCAAGAAGTGATAGCACTTAAGTCTAGCCAGTGCTCGCGTGAGGGAGGCGCTGACAAGAGAAGGAGCTATAACAATTTCACAATCTCAGGTTTCGCAAGATTGGAGAGGAAGAGTCGGGAGTCACGACTCACGAACTCACGAGATTGCGAGCTACGAAAAGGACCCGTGGATCGATTTGAAGGGAGAGATTCCAGCAGGGAATTCAAAAGAGTCGATCTGGCTCAAAGGGGTTAAAGAATGATCCTGTGAGCGGATCTTGGCCCAAGGGTCAATAGGTCTGCGTCATAAAAACATCCCCTTTCTTAAGCCCTCACACTATACTCCGTGATACATCCCTCCCAATCTAATATTCTGAGCTACAACCGGCAACAAAACCATTATTGGTTTGGTCTCTTGGGTTGAACCAGGTTCTAACTATAATTTTACCAACATACCCTTCTACCATCGACCCTTATAGATACCATAAGGAAACACAACACACAAAGTGCACTGCACAGTCTCACCCGAGATGGCTTCTATGGGTGGTCACAGGACTCAAATGTGTGCAACCATGGGAAGGGATGCTTTTCTCTTTCAAAGGCATTGGATCTACTTGTTGTTAGCCCTCAAACCCTCATTAGATCTTAGTTTAGACCAATAACACACTAATATTCCAAAAAGACTTCATTAACCATTATAGCCACATGTATTCCATGATAGATATCCATCTACTGTACCATAAGCTTCAGATCTAAACACAAGCTATGACATTGATTTACTTAGTACTATTCTGCAGATTCCAATAGTTTATTCCTAGTGCATAGTGATATTTCCTTTATCATTTAACATGTTCATCATAAACTTACTAGAGTAAATACAATAAGAAACACTACATACATTCGCATAAAACATAGATATACCGTGGTTCACCCCCCTAGGGCTACGTCCACAAAGATTTTTCGCTTTGGATTTTTATTCATATTCTTGCAAAATCTAGTGCTGCGTATTGTACATTTCTTCCTTCATTACACCCAATCTCCACATATTTCCCAAGTCTCTCAACAAGACATTTTTAACCTACTGCAACCTCAACAAATACACACCCACCAAAAAAGGACAACCCTCATGTCATCCTAATACATTCTACTTATACAAAACTGGGACAAAGCCTTACAAAAACCCTAACCCTAAGCTTATTAGCTCTGTCTACTTTCTTCTTGACTCATTCATGGCTGGTCCTCAATCCAACCCTTCTCCAAGTCAGCACTTGTCCACTTTCCAACTGCTTCGCAGTAGTTTGTCCACGTTTTAACTTCTTTTCGATGTGAGTTTTCTTTTGTTTCCGACATTTCTTTTCCTTTATTTCTAGCGCGCTCCCTTATTTTTCGGCACTTCTTTGATTCGTTCAAAGCTTCCTCGATTCTACCCAAAATTGGCCTACGCCAACAGGCACCATCCACGAACCCTAAGGAAACTGAAGACTTCATCTGCATATGCCAACCAAGGGAAAACCTTATAAGAAAGCCAATGACACAAAGGAAAAGATGTATATACACTAATATACACTAGTATACAAAAGGTCATGCCCAATATTTGAGAGCCTATGTTTAATACCTTTTAAGGTAGAGCCCATTGATGGGCTCATCCAACATATTCCCATCATAATATTCCAATTCATAGGCTCCTTTATCTAAGACACGTCGCACGATATAAGGATCGTGCCACATGGGGTTGAACTTACTTGCCCCCAGTATTTATTTGTCTTGATCATAAAGGAGAACCAAGTCATCCTCAACGTACTGCGGAGGACATACAGACCTATCATATTTAACCTTAACACATTGTTTATTCTCTTTGATATTCATAGAGGCATCTCAATGCTGCTCATCGAGATGGTCTAGGTGTATGAGGCATTCTTCAGGATTGGATGTGTCAGGTAGGAGCTCAATTTCCAACTTGAGGGAAGGGATTTCACATTCAATCAGAAGAATTGAATCCATGCCACGTGCTAACTGAAAAGGAGAGAAACCAATGGAATTATTTATTGAGGTTCGATATTCCCAAAGCGCATGGTAAAGCATTAGATTCCAGTCAGATTTACTTTGGCTGATAGTTTTTTGCAAGATGGTCTTGAGATATTTATTCACCGCCTCTACTTGTCTATTTTTCTAGGGATGGTAAGGGGAATAATGACCGTGCTTAAACACCAGTTTTGATGATAACACTTTCATCATTTCATTCTGAAAGTGACTTCCATGATCAGTGACAATCTCTCTTGGGATTCCAAACTGGGATATAATTTGGTTGAATACAAATGATGCTACAATATTACCATCTAAATTAGTGGTAGGCATGGCCTCTTCCCATTTAGTGAAATAATCCACAACCCCAATGATATGTTGATGCCCCTGAGTCAAAGATGTGTTACATTCCATAAAATATACCCCCCACTTGGTGAAGGGACCAACAGTGAATACTGGGTGAAGAGGGGCTGGGTGCGAGCGCATTTTCTAAGTGAACACCTGGCAAGGGTGACATTTCTTGATCGCTTCAACACAATCTTTAAAAATTGACGACCAGAAATAACTGTCTCGTAATATTTTTTGGGTTGTCGCAAGCCTGGATAAATGATCACCACAAGCCCCACTGTGATATTCATTGAGAACATACTCAACTTCCTCATGAGTTAAGCAACATCGTAAGATATTATCTACTCCTCGACAATACAAAGTGTTGTCGATGATAAGGTAGTTTTTATCCTGATGACATATACGTCGTCGATCATCTCTTGAAAAATGTTGGGATAGCTTCAAGGTTTGAAGATCAATTAGAATGTTTCCATAATAGGGGTCCAAACATGAGATAAGGAAGATATGTTCATTTGTGAACGAATTATCATGAAAAATTTTCTCATCTAGTCAAGGGAAGTCTGATATCAACTTGGCAAAAACTAACGATTTTTTAGACTTCAATGAAGCAAAATCAAGATCAAAGTCTTGTAAAATAACAATCAATTTCTTTTATTTCCCCCCTATGATACCCCTGGTGAAGACATATTGAAATGATATATGCAACTATGATAGTTTTGAAAAGTAATATATAATGTCGTAATCTTTGAACTAGATGTATGACGACCAAGGCTAGTTTCTCTATGTGAGAGTATTTACGTTCCATACTGACTACGTTTCGATTGAGATAGTAGACAATGTGCTCATGGAGCTCATCATCCTTCTGAACTAGAACCATACCAATTTTCCCTTCGAACATGATGATATAAAGAAAATAGTCTCTACTGTAGTCTGGAGGCTTCAATAGAGGTGCCGATACTAAATATTTCTTAAGAGAATCGAAAGATTCCTAGGCTCGCTCATCCCATATAAATGGAGTATCCTTATTCAAAAGACACATGAAACACTTAGTTATATTGGCATAGTTCACTATGAACCGATTCAAGAAATTATCCTTCCCCTGTAAACCTTGAAGTTATCGAATATTATGCGGGGGAGGAAATCAAAGTATTGCCTCAACCTTCATAGGATCTACCATGATGCCATGCTCATATACTAAGAATCCTAAAAGACGACCAGACCTAACGAAAAATATTCACTTATGAGGGCTCAACCAAATGCAATAGTAATGACATCTCTCAAATAATAATCGAAGGTGAGTTTAGTGATCTACTCTCTTGTGAGAGTGAGAAGCAAGATCATCTAGGTAAGCTTCGACAATATGCTTGAGATCGTGAAAAGAAAAGGTCATGGTGCATTGGAAGGTTTCTTTGATGTTTTTAAGGTCGAAAGGAATTTTCCAGTATGCAAAAGTACCCCAAGGAAAAACAAACGTCATCTTATGTTGATCCTTAGGTTTGATTTGAATATGATTATACCCTGAAAATCCGTCCATAAAAGAAAAGATTCCGCTTCTTGCGCACTCATCAAGAATCTGGTCAATAAAAGAAGTCGGGAAGTTGTGTTTAGGAAAAGCCTTATTCAGGTCTCTAAAATCCATACATACATAGATGGTGCCTTCTTTTTTATTCATAGGAATGGGGTTTGACACCCATTCAGTCAAGGGAACTGGGTAGATGAAACCAACATTAAGTAGCTTCTCTACATTTTCCTTAATAATAGGGGACTTCCTAGGATTAAAATCTCTAATACATTGTCAAATAGATCTAGCATCCAAATAAATCTTAATATCATGTTCGACAATGATGGGGTCGATCCCTGACATCTCTTTGTACAACCAAGAGATTACATCATGAAATTCTTTAAAGAGATCGGTGTATATATGAATTTCTTCAGGTGAACAATCTACACTGATATATACGTTCTTAATTTTGCCAAGAATTCGAGAGATGTCGATCGTGACGGTAGGAGAAATATTCACCATGTTTCTTTCGGCATAAATAACATGCATATCTAATGGAACAACAGTGTGACCGACCATCTCACTCAAGGTAGATCTAAATTCATCATGTTCAATCCTAATAAGTGTTGGTTGTGGAGCCTGATTATCTTCCTGATTTAGAGGTATTTTACTTTCAGCCGTGTTTATACCCCATGAAGTATTTACACCCTAGAAGTATGTACACTCTTTCACACGGGGGAGTGCAGAGGGGGGGTACCCCCTTTGCAGGGTCCAGGGGGGCTATCCCCCCGGTTGGGGGGTCTGGGGGCAAGCGAGCCCCAGTGGGGGTTCGGGGGTGAAGCCCCCGAAGAAAAAATTTCCTTGTAAAAGTATATTGTAGTTTCATTCTAAATATGGACCATTCATTATAAGGTCGTAGATCTAACGATAGAGATTATGTTAGGGTTTTTTTTCCCTAGAAGGCAACCCTCTTTTATGAAGGAAATGTATTGCGACTATGTATGTTGGCGAGTATTGTATTCTAAGAGAGGAGAATGTGAGAGAAATAAGAGGAAGTTACAACGGGTTTTGCTATAGGTTGTATCCATTCATTTTGCTGGATAATAATAAAGAAAGGACCTGGAAATTTCTCTGGTGGACGTAGCCCACATTGGGCGAACCACGTAAATATGTGTCTCTCTTGTATTGTGTATCTTCTGTGTTTTTTTTCCGCATTTGTTTTATTTTATTGCTCTGTGGTCCTGTTTTTCTAAAAACTGGTATCAGAGCGTAAGGTAAATCGTAGGAAAAGAGGGTTCCTGGTTCGAGTGGGAGCAATTTCGAAAGATGGAAAGTTTAGGGTCGAGAAATTTAACGGCCAAAACTACCAGTGATGGAAGATGCAGATGGAAGATTATTTATATCAGAAGGTTCTATTCCTACCATTGAGTAGAGTAGCAAAGAAGCCAACGGCCATGAAGGATGAAGAATGGGAGATTCTTGACAGAAAGGCTCTAGGAATGATATGGCTGAGCCTGGCAGCGTCAGTATCTTTCAATATCTCGAAAGAAAATACAACGAAGGGTTTGATGTATGCGTTGGCCAAATTTTATGAAAAACCCTCGGTGTCTAATAAGGTTTTTCTAATGAAGAGATTATTTAATATGAAGATGTCGGAAGGTGGGTCTGTTGCAAATCATTTAAATGAATTTAATACGGTTACTAATCAACTAAGTTCTATAAAAGTGGACTTTG
>JZKD02S1727440.1:45747-79221 GCA_000966675.3 Picea glauca
ATTGGACAAACTTTGTGAGATATTTTGGAATGGTGTCGCCTTTCTCCATCTTAATCTTCCTGAGTTTATCTTTGAGCGCCAATTTCCTATGGTTTCTACTGTTTTGGAACAGATCTGTCAAAACCTTCCACATTGCATATGGTGTGGTTTTCCCATGGAGACTTGAGACAATGTGGTCTCGTACTCCCTCCAACAGAATCCTACTCGCCTTCGCCACTTTCTTTTGCCATGCATCAAGATTTGCAGTGTATGTCGTAGCCGGCTTAGGAACATATGCATCAATGTAACCCTTCAAGCCATTGTTTTCGAGCACTGCCTCCATCTTTTCCTTCCAAGCAATGTAGTTAGAGATGCCCTCGAGTGCATACTCCAACCTCAAGCCATTGAAATACATTTCGATCTTGAATCAAGTGTCGCACCAAAAAATCTTGCAAATTTGAATGTTATCCAACCCAAAACTCAACCCCTTCACTTTCCCCTTGCCCTGGGAGGTTCGCACCCCTCCTGAGAGAAACCTGAGGGAAGTTCGCACCCTGCCATTGTATAGCCTGCGAACTTGCCTATCAAGTTCGCACCCTGCTAGTGTATTTACCTGCGAGAATGACCTGGAAGTTCGCACCCTACTCCACTGCTAGGGTGAGGGAAGTTTGCACCCTGCTAGTGTATTTTCCTATGAGAATTCCAATGAAGTTCGCACCCTGCCTTTGTCTAGGGTGCGATAATTTATGTTCTTGAAAACACCGGAAGTTTTCAGTACTAGAATTCACACCCTGCTAGAGACGGGACCTGCGAGAATGCAATTATGTTCGCACCTCACTTCCGTGACTCCATGGCCTCCGTGGCTCTGATACCATGTAGAAATTTCGATACAAATTAATGTATTCCTGCAATTCTCCTGATCTAACAAGTTCTTCCACTTGTTAAATACAAAATTGCTTCTACTATTATTATTGTGGAAGCAATTAAACCACGATCACAACCACAATGCACAAAGTGAAATATCAATAATACACAACACAAAATTTTTACCAGGAAAGCGTAAAGCTAAAAACCCCACTATCATATATTATGTATATCATGAATCATGAAACAATCTCATACAAAATTCTAATCCAAGAGCTCTCAGTATAATACAATCGTCTCACACTGTCATACACAAATTAGAAAATACATGCGCCAATTTCCATGTCCAGACAGCCTGCCTCCTCTGCACAAACTCTGCAATCTGAATTCTCACAATTAATCGAATGAATACAATTTCCTCGTTTGTACATGCTCATAAGCATATTCACTGCATGTGTGAACAAATCACAACTGATAGCCAACTGTCCCTTTCACCTGTTATCTCAACTGGTGTCCATTGGAATGACATGCATGTAGTTAACCGTGGCAAGTCTTCGGTTGCATGCGAGTTAACTGATTTTGAATTAATGAATAGTTAATTCACTGAACTCACACTAATACAACTAATATTAACTCACTTAACTACACTTGTAATTCTGTTACAATTCCAAATCACTCAGTTATGAATGAGATAATAGATTAATATTTATTGTCTAATTTAATTAAGGGAAAAGTAAATTAGACACATGTTTCTTGTTGAATTTTAAACGTTAGGGGGGGGGGGGGAATGATCCAGGGGGATATCGGTGGCCACCCACCTTTTCCGACTGGCTCAAAATAGTTTTCTGGCAATTTTGGCAACCTACTATTTTTAGCAGGTTTTAACTTCCGGGGCCATTTTGAGGGCCTAAATGAAGGTTTTTCAAGACTGAGGTTCTCAATGATAGCCAAAGGCATGATTGAGCCCCCAAAATGAATCTCCTCAATGATACATTTCCAATGAGTTATCATATGCCTAAAACGGAGATCGTATGGAAAAGTTACAACCCTGAGAAGTTGATGTACTAACTTACCCAAACGGGGCCCACATGACTTTTGGCGCTTCATCTCCTAGGGTTAGGTTTTTGGATGTCTAGGGTTTTTGGCATTCCTCTTTATTGTAAAAATGCCTTCAGAGCCTCATTGTAATCATCTTCTTTTGAATGCGAGTAGCCATCACATCTCTTCTCAGAGATAAGCTGCCACCATTCTAGCGAGTCTTTCACTCTGTATTTTTTCAGTCTCTGTACATTTCTTTCATTAATAGAAATCATGTATTATTGTATCTCTGTGTTTATGGTTGCATTTATGATATATTTTTGTTATATTATTGGATATACGCGATATATCTATGCATTTCTTTATTATATCTCCGCTCTCATTTCGTGCCGAAAATAATCCGGATCAGTGGTATCAGAGCAGGCTGCTCTTGATCATTTTTTCAGTGCATGTCCCCGACGAGGTCCGAGTATAGCAAGGTGGGTCTTGAGCTTGTCTCTCTTGAAGACAATCACTCTCTCACACCCAAGAAACCCTCAATGGCGGAAGAAAAGAAAAACGACGGAGCAGATGATCCCATCAATCTGTTACTTGAGCAAGCTCTCATGCGATAGAGGGATGAAATGATGGAGAATATTGCCCACATCCTTAAATGCCTTTCGATAGCATCAGGCGCATCTTTATCAAGTGGCCACTTTGGAGGCACATTACCTTTCAAGGTACAATTTAATTTCGATATTCCTGTAATTGAAGGACAGATAGATGCAGAAGCCCTAGAAAAATGGTTAACTCTACTAGAAGGTTATTTCTATGTTCACAATTTTTCCAACAAAGAAAAGATCACCTTCGCACTCCTTAAAGCTCTCCCTCATGTCAAACATTGGTGGGAAACTTACTGGGAGCAAAGTTCCACAGAGGAGTCTGGAATATATGGGGTCGATCCCACTTGGGATTTTTTTGTGGATGCGGTAAAGGGACAGTATTACCGTGTTGGCAACTATGAGGACCGGTACATGAGATGGACCACACTATGACAAGAGAGGGGCCAAGCAGTTCCAGAGTTTACCAATACCTTCCATACCTTGTGCACCAAGCTAGGTATCAAAGACTCCAAGCGACACTTGGTTCTGAAATACTGTGGGGCTCTACACAAATACATCGAGACTGAAATGAATTTTTTGGACATCTCATCACGCAGTGCTGCTTATCGATATGCTATTAAAATTGAGCAGAACTTTAAGCACCAGAACAAATGGGAATTCAGGTCTGCAAATTTGCAACAACCAAAGTATGACAAAGACGGCCCTAACAAATAGTCTCCCGAAATCCAGTCCAAGACATAGGAAAAGAAGGGTCACGGGAAGACAACGAAGGACACCGAAAAATGGTGTGATTTCCACAAAATCCCCTGGCACAGCACCGATGAATGTCACTCAAAACAGTCATTAGTGGTCGAGATCAAAGACAAGGAGCCAAACCCTGATTCAGAATCCGATTCTGAAAATATTGGTAAAGGACAGATCATTGACGCAGACCCCACTGATATTGTCGTGACCGCAGCAATTCAACCAGAAGAACCAACAGATCCTGAAGAGGGGGAGCGCCTTTTTCATTCATATATGTGGGTGAAGGGGAACCTACTGCATTTTATTGTTGATAGCGGAAGCCAGAAAAAACTCATCTTAGCAGAGGTCGTCAAACAATTTTGATTGTCGACAACACCACACCCGCAGCCATACAATATCGGGTGGCTTTGGCAAGGACAAGATCTTTGTGTCAGCCAATAGTGTCGATTGTCATACAGCATCCAACCCTTCAAGGATGAGGTATTATGTGATGTTGCCCCACTGGATGTCTGTGATGTTCTCTTGGACCAACCATATATGTTGAGAAGCCATGTTGTTTATGAGTCTCGACCCCGTAGTGTCATTGTTACTTTAGGGGGGTCATCTCTATAGAAAACCAGAGGTAGTTCCAACTATTGTTCCACCTATAAAGTGTCAAAAGGTAGTATCTCATACTACAAAATTTAGCTTCTTCACAATCTGTTCAAAATGGGAACAGAAGGACACCGCAACCACTACAGCCTCGCCCCCTGAACCTTCTATCCAATAGAAGCAGGTTGACAAGGTTATAGAAAAGCATAAATATTCCTTCTACACACCTTCCTCTCATGTAGCTCAACTTGTTGAACAACCTCAGCTTCAACAGGTTCATAATAGACTTAAACAAACTAAGCAGCGCGACGTCTCCAGCAATAAGAAGCTCACCAAGATGCAGATCCAAAAAACGCTTTTCCCTCTCCCCCAGGAACTCAACGCAATGGATACCATTTCTTCCTAAGGAGGGAGTATTGATCCAGGTGGATATCGGTGGCCACCCACCTTTTCCAACTGGCTCAAAACAGTTTTCTGACAATTTTGGCAACCTACTATTTTTAGCAGGGTTTAACTTCTGGGGCCATTTTGAGGGCCTAAATGAAGGTTTTTCGAGATATAGGTTCTCAATGATATCCAAAGTCATAAGTGATCCTCCAAAATGAATCTCCTCGATGATACCTTTCCAACGAGCTATTATACGCCTAAAATGGATATCTTATGCAAAAGTTACGACCCCGGGAAGTTGATGTACTAACTTACCCAAACGGGGACCACATGACTTTTGGCGCTTCATCTCCTAGGGTTAAGTTTTTGGATGTCCATAGTTTTTTGCATTCATGTTTATTGTAAAAAGGCCTTCAAAGCCTCATTGTAATCATCTTCTTGCGAATGCGAGTAGCCGTCACATTTCTTCTCGGAGATAAGCTGCCACCATTCTAGCGAGTCTTTCACTCTATATTTTTACAGTCTCTCTACATTTCTTTCATTAATAGAAATCGTGTATTACTGTATATCTATGTTTATGGTTTCTTCTCTAATATATTTCTGTTATATTATTAGATATACGCGATATCTCTGTGCATTTCTTTATTTTATCTCCGCTCTCATTTCGTGCTGAAAATAATCCGGATCAGTGGTATCAGAGCAGGCTGCTCTTGATCATTTTTCAGTGCATGTCCCCGACGAGGTCCGAGTATAGCCAGTTGGGTCTCGAGCTTGGCTCTCTTGAATAAAATCGCTCTCTTACACCCAAGAAAACCTCAATGGTTGAAGAAAAGAAAACCGACGGAGCAGACGATCCCATCAATCTGTTACTTGAGCAAGCTCTCACGCGACAGAGGGACAAAATGATGGAGAATTTTTCCCACATCCTTAAATGTCTGCCAATAGCATCAGGCACATCTTCATCAAGCGGCCACTTTGGAGGCACCTCGCCTTTCAAGGTACAAGTTAATTTCAATATTCTTGTATTTGAAGGACAGATAGATGCAGAATCCCTAGAAAAATGGTTAACTCTACTAGAAGGTTATTTCTCTGTTCACAATTTTTTCGACAAAGAAAATATCACCTTCGCACTCCTTAAAGCTCTCCCTCATGTAAAACATTGGTGGGAAACTTACTGGGAGCAAATTTCCACAGAGGATTCTGGAATATATGGGGTCGATCCCACTTGGTATTTTTTTGTGGATGCGGTAAAGGAACAGTATTACCCTGTTGGCAACTATGAGGACCGGTACATGAGATGGACCACACGGCGGCAAGAGAGGGGCCAAGTAGTTCTAGAGTTCACCAATACCTTCCATACCTTTCACACCAAGTTGGGTATCAAAGACTCCGAGCGACATTTGGTTCTGAAATACCGTGGGGCTCTACACAGATACATCAAGACTGAAATAGATTTTTTGGACATCTCATCACTCGGTGCTGCTTATCGATATGTTGTTAAAATTGAGAAGAAATTTAAGCACCAGAACAAATGGGAATTCGGGTTTGAAAATCCACAACAACCAAAGTATGACAAAGACGGCCCTAACAAACAGTCTTCTGAAAGCCATTCCAAGACACAGGAAAAGAAGGGTCACGGGAAGACAAAGAAGGACACCGAAAAATGGTGTGATTTCCACAAAAGCCCCTGGCACAGCACCGATGAATGTCACTCAAAAAAGTCATTGGTGGCCAAGATCAAAGACAATGAACCAAACCCTGATTCATAATCTGATTATGAAAATACTGGTAAAGGAAAGATCATTCACGCAAACCCCACGGCTATTTTCGTGACTGCAACAATTCAACCAGAAGAACCAACAGATACTGAAGAGGGGGAGCGCCTTTTTCATTCACAAATGTGGGTGAAGGGGACCCCGCTGCATTTTATTGTTGATAGTGGAAGCCAAAAAAACCTCATCTCATAGGTCGTCAAACATTTGGGATTGTCAACAACACCACACCCACAGCCATACAACATCGGGTGGCTTCGGCAAGGATGAGATCTCTGTGTCAGCCAAGAGTGTCGATTGTCATATGGCATCCAACCCTTCAAGGATGAGGTATTATGTGATGTTGTCCCACTGGATGTCTGTGATGTTCTCTCGGGCCAACCATATATGTGGAGACGCCATGTTGTTTATGAGTCTCGACCCCGTAGTGTCATTGTTACTTTAGGGGGTCATCTCTACAGAATATCAGTGGTAGTTCCAACTATTGTTCCACCTAAAAAGTTTTGAAAGGTAGTATCTCATGCTGCAAAATTCATCTTATTCACAATTTGTTCAAAAGGGGAACATAAGGACACTGTAACCACTACAGCCTTGCCCCCTACACCTTCTATCCAACAGAAGCACGTCAACGAAGTTGTAGCAAAGTGAAAATATCCCTTCTACACACCTTCCTCTCATGTATCTTAACTTTTTGAACAACCTCAGCTTCAACAAGTTCATGACAGACTTCCACAAACTAAGATGTGCGATGTCTCCAGCAATATAGGCAGGTCACCAAGATGCAAATCCAACAAACGCTTTTCCCTCTCCCCCGGGAACTCAATGCAATGGAGACCATTTCTTCCTAAGGAGGGAGGAATTATCCAAGTGGATATCGATGGCCAACCACCTTTTTTGACTAACTCAAAACAATTTTCTGGCAATTTTGGCAACCTACTATTTTTAGCAGGTTTTAACTTCTGAGACCATTTTTAGGGCCTAAATGAAGGTTTTTCGATATCAAGGTTCTCAATGATATCCAAAGGCATTATTTAGCCCCCAAAATGAATCTCCTCGATGATACCTTTCCAACGAGCTATCATACGCCTTAAACAGAGATCGTATACAAAAGTTATGACCCCGGGAAGTTGATGTACTAACTTACCCAAACGGGGCCCACATGACTTTTGGCGCTTCATCTCTTAGGGTTAGATTTTTGGATGTCCATAGTTTTTGGAATTCTTGTTTATTGTAAAAAGGCCTTCAGAGCCTCATTGTAATCATCTTCTTGCGAATGAGAGTAACCGTCACATCTCTTCTCGGAGATAAGCTGCCACCATTCTAGCGAGTCTTTCACTCTATATTTTTACAGTCTCTGTACATTTATTTCATTAATAGAAATCATGTATTACTATATCTCTGTGTATATGGTTGCATATCTAATATATTTATGTTATATTATTGGATATACGCGATATCTCTGTGCATTTCTTTATTATATCTCCTCTCTTATTTCGTGCCAAAAATATTCTGGATCAGTGGTATCAGAGCAAGCTACTCTTGATCATTTTTTCAATGCATGTCCTCGAAGAGGTCTGAGTATAGATAGTTGGGTCTCGAGCTTGTCTCTCTTGAATACAATCACTCTTGCACACCCAAGAAACCCTCAATGGAGGAAGAAAATAAAAACGACGGAGCAGACAATCCCATCAATGTGTTACTTAAGCAAGCTCTCACGCGACAGAGGGACGAAATGATGGAGAATTTTCCCCACATCCTTAAATGCATGTTGATAGCATCAGGCGCATCTTCATCAAGTAGCCACTTTAGAGGCACCTCGCCTTTCAAGGTACAAGTTAATTTCGATATTCCTGTATTTGAAGGACAGATAGATGCAAAAGCCCTAGAAAAATGGTTAACTCTACTAGAAGGTTATTTCTCTATTCACAATTTTTTCAACAAAGAAAAGATCACCTTCGCACTCCTTAAAGCTATCCCTCATGTCAAACATTGGTGGGAAACTTACTGCGAGCAAAGTTCCACAGAGGAGTCTGGAATATATGGGGCCGATCCCACTTGGGATTTTTTTGTGGATGTTGTAAAGGAACAGTATTACCCTGTTGGCAACTATGAGGACCGGAACATGAGATGGACCACACTGCGGCAAGAGAGGGGCCAAGCAGTTCTGGATTTCACCAATACCTTCCATACCTTACGAACCAAGTTGGGTATCAAAGAATGCGAGCGACATTTGGTTCTAAAATACCGTGGGGCTCTACATAGATACATCCATACTGAAATGGATTTTTTGGACATCTCATCACTCAGTGCTTCTTATCGATATGCTGTTAAAATTGTGAAGAAATTTAAGCACCAGAACAAATGGGAATTCGGGTCTGCAAATCCGCAACAACCAAAGTATGACAAACATGGCCCTAACAAACAGTCTCCCGAAAGCTCGTCCAAGACACAAGAAAAGAAGGGTCACAGGAAGACAAAGAAGGACACCAGAAAATGGTGTGATTTCTGCAAAATCCCCTGGCACAACACCGATGAATGTCACTCAAAACAGTCAGTGGTGGCCAAGATCAAAGACAAGGATCCAAACCCTGATTAAGAATCTGATTCTAAAAATACCGGTAAAGGACAGATTATTGACACAGACCCTACTACTATTGTCGCGACCGCAGCAATTCAACCAGAAGAACCAATAGATCCTGAAGAGGGGGAGGGCCTTTTTCATTCATAGATGTGGGTGAAGGGGACCTCGCTGCATTTTATTGTTGATAGCGGAAGCCAGAAAAACCTCATCTCAGCAGAGGTCGTCAAATAGTTGGGATTGTCGACAACACCACACCTGCAGCCATACAACATCAAGTGGCTTCAGCAAGGACGAGATCTTCGTGTTAGCCAACAGTGTCGATTTTCATACGGCATCCAACCCTTCAAGGATGAGGTATTATGTGATGCTTCCCCACTGCATGTCTATGATGTTCTCTCGGGCCAACCATATATGTGGAGACGCCATGATGTTTATGAGTCTCGACCCCATAGTTTCATTGTTACTTTAGGGGGGTCATCTCTACAGAATATCAAAGGTAGTTTCAACTATTGTTCCACCTAAAAAGTGTCTCAAGGTAGTATCTCATACTGCAAAATTCAGCTTCTTCACAATCTGTTCAAAAGGGGAATAGAAGGAAACTGCAACCACTACAGCCTCACCCCCTACACCTTATATCATACAGAAGCAGGTCGACAAGGTTGCAGCAAAGCGCAAAGATTATTTCTACACACCTTCCTCTCATGTAGCTTGACTTGTTGAACAACCTCAACTTCAATAGGTTCACGACAGACTTCCACAAACTAAGCAGCGTGACGTCTCCAACAATACAAGCAGGTCACCAAGATGCAGATCCAAAAAACGTTTTTCCCTCTCCCTCGGGAACTCAACGCAATGGAGACCATTTCTTCCTAAGGAGGGAGGATTGATCCAGGTGGATATCGGTGGCCACCCACCTTTTCCGACTAGCTCAAAATAGTTTTCTGGAAATTTTGGAAACCTACTATTTTTAGTAGGTTTTAACTTCCAGGGCCATTTTGAGGGCCTAAATGAAGGTTTTTTGAGATCAAGGTTATAAATGATATATGAGGGCATGATTGATCCCCCAAAATGAATCTCCTCGACGATACCTTTCCAACGAGCTATCATACACCTAAAACAGAGATCGTATGCAAAAGTTACGACCTTGGGAAATTGATGTACTAACTTACCCAAACGGCGACCACATGACTTTTGGCACTTCATCTCCTAGGGTTAGGTTTTTGGATGTCCATGGTTTTTGGCATTCATGTTTATTGTAAAAAGGCCTTCAGAGCCTCATTGTAATCATCTTCTTGTGAATGCGAGTAGCTGTCACATCTCTTCTCGGAGATAAGTTGTTTCCATTCTAGCGAGTCTTTCACTTTTTATTTTTACTGTCTGTGTACATTTCTTTCATTAATAGAAATCCTGTATTATTGTATGTCTGTGTTTATGGTTGCATCTCTGATATATTTATCTTATATTATTGGATATACGCGATATATCTGTGCATTTCTTTATTATATCTCCTCTCTCATTTTGTGCTGAAAATAATATGGATTAGTGGTATCAGAGCAGGCTGCTCTTGATCATTTTTTCAGTGCATGTCCCCGACGAGGTCCGAGTATAGCAAGTTCGGTCTCGAGCTTGTCTCTCTTGAATACAATCTCTCTCGCACACTCAAGAAACCCTCAATGGTGGAAGAAAAGAAAAACGACGAAGTAGACAATCCCATCAATCTGTTACTTGAGCAAGCTCTCACGCGATAGAGGGACGAAATGATGGAGAATTTTTCCCACATCCTTAAACACCTGTCGATAGAATCAGGCGCATATTCATCAAGCGGTCACTTTGGAGGCACCTCTCCTTTCAAGGTACAAATTAATTTTGATATTCCTGTATTTGAAGGACAGATAGATGCAGAAGCCCTAGAAAAATGGTTAACTCTACTAGAAGGTTATTTCTCTGTTCACAATTTTTCCGACAAAGAAAAGATCACCTTCGCACTCCTTAAAGCTTTGCCTCATGTCAAACATTGATGGGAAACCTATTGGTAGCAAAGTTCCATAGAGGAGTCTGGAATATATGGGGTTGATCCCACTTGGGATTTTTTTTTGGATTAGGTAAAGGAACAGTATTACCCTGTTGGCAACTATGAGGACTGGTACATGATATGGACCACACGGCAGCAAGAGAGGGGCCAAGCAGTTCTGAAGTTCACCAATACCTTCCATACCCTACACACCAAGCTGGGTATCAAAGACTTCGAGCGACATTTGGTTCTGAAATACCGTGGGGCTCTACACAGATACATCCAGACTGAAATGGATCTTTTGGACATCTCATCACTCGGTGCTACTTATCAATTTGTTGTTAGAATTGAGAAGAAATTTAAGCACCAAAACAAACGGGAATTTGGTTCTGTAAATCCCCAACAACCAAAGTATGACAAAGATGGCCCTAACAAACAATCTCCCGAAAGCTAGTCCAAGACACACGAAAATAAGGGTCACTAGAAGACAAAGAAGGACACCGAAAAATGGTGTGATTTCAACAAAAGCCCCTGGCACAGCACTGATGAATGTCTCTCAAAATAGTCATTGATGGCCGAGATCAAAGACAAGGAGACAAACCCTAATTCAGAATTTGATTCTGAAAATACTTGTAATGGATAGATCATTGACGCAGACCCCATTGTTATTGTCACGACCGCAGCAATTCAACCAGAAGAACCAACAGATCCTGAAGAGGGGGAGTGCCTTTTTCATTCACAGATGTTGGTGAAGGGGACCCTGCTGCATTTTATTGTTGATAGCGGAAGCCAGAAAAACCTCATCTCAGTAGAGGTCGTCAAATAGTTGGGATTGTCGACAACACCACACCCACAGCCATACAACATTGGGTGGCTTCGACAAGGACGAGATCTCTGTGTCATCCAATAGTGTCGATTGTCATACGGCATCCAACCCTTCAAGGCTGAGGTATTATGTGATGTTTCCCCACTGGATGTCTATGATTTTCTCTTGGGCCAACCATATATGTGGAGACGCCATGTTGTTTATAAGTCTCGACCCCGTAGTGTCATTGTTACTTTAGGGGGTCATCTCTATAGAATACCAGAGGTAGTTCCAACTATTGTTCCACCTAAAAAGTGTCGAAAGGTAGTATATCATACTGCAAAATTCAGCTTCTTCACAATCTGTTCAAAAGGGGAACAGAAGGACACTGCAACCACTACATCCTCGCCCACTGCACCTTCTATCCAACAGAAGTAGGTCGACAAGGTTGCAGAAAAGCACATAGAGTCCTTCTACACACATTCCTCTCATGTAGCTTGAGTTATTAAACAACCTCAACTTCAACAGGTTCATGACAAACTTCCACAAACTAAGAAGCGCGACGTCTCTAGCAATACAAGCAGCTCACCAAGATGCAGATCCAAAAAACGCTTTTCCCTCTCCCTCGGGAACTCAATGCAATGGAGACCATTTATTCCTAAGGAGGGAGGATTGATCCAGGTGGATATTGGTGGCCACCCACCTTTTTCGACTGGCTCAAAAAAGTTTTCTGGCAATTCTGGCAACCTACTATTTTTAGCAGGTTTTAACTTCTGGGGCCATTTTGAGGGCCTAAATGAAGGTTTTTCAAGATATAGGTTTTAAATGATGTTTAAAGGAATTATTGAGCCCCAAAAATGAATCTCCTCGATGATAGCTTTCCAACAAGTTATCATATGCCTAAAACGGAGATCGTATGCAAAAGTTACGACCCCGGGAAGTTGATGTACTAACTTACCCAAACAGGGCCCACATTACTTTTGACACTTCATCTCCTAGGGTTAGGTTTTTGGATGTCCATGGATTTTTGCATTCATGTTTATTGTAAAAATTCCTTTAGAGCCTCATTCTAATCATCTTCTTGCGAATGCGAGTAGCCGTCACATCTCTTCTCGGAGACAAGCTGCCACCATTCTAGCAAGTCTTTCACTCTATATTTTTACAGTCTCTGTACATTTATTTCATTAATAGAAATCCTGTATTAATGTATCTCTGTGTTTATGGTTTCATATCTAATATATTTATGTTATATTATTGGATATACGTGATATATCTGTGCATTTCTTTATTATATCTCCGCTCTCATTTCCTGCCGAAAATAATCCAGATCAGTGGTATCAGAGCAAGCTGCTCTTGATCATTTTTTGAGTGCATGTCCCCGATGAGGTCTAAGTATATAAAATTGGGTCTCAAGCTTATCTCTCTTGAAGATAATCACTCTTTCACACCCAATAAACCCTCAATGGCGGAAGAAAATAAAAACGACGGAGCAGATGGTCCCATCAATCTGTTACTTGAGCAAGCTCTCACGCAACAAAGGGATGAAATGATGGAGAATTTTTCCCACATCCTTAAATGCCTGTCGATAGCATCATGCGCATCTTCATCAAGTGGCCACTTTGGAGGCACCTCACCTTTCAAGGTACAATTTAATTTTGATATTCCTGTATTTGAAGGACAGATAGATGCATAAGCCCTAGAAAAATGGTTAACTCTACTAGAAGGTTATTTCTCTATTCACAATTTTTCCGACAAAGAAAATATCACCTTCGCACTCCTTAAATATATCCCTCATGTCAAACATTGGTGGGAAACTTACTGGGAGAAAATTTCCACAGAGGAGTCTAGAATATATGGGGCCGATTCCACTTGGGATTTTTTTGTGGACGTCATAAAGGGATAGTATTAACCTGTTGGCAACTATGAGGACCGGTACATGAGATGGACCACACTGTGGCAAGAGAGGGGCCAAGCAGTTCCAGAGTTCTCCAATACCTTCCATACCTTGTGCACCAAGCTAGGTATCAAAGACTCCGAGAAACATTTGGTTCTGAAATACCGTGGGGCTCTACACAGATACATCCAGACTGAAATGGATTTTTTGGACATCTCATCGCTCGGTGCTGCTTATCGATATGTTGTTAAAATTGAGAAGAAATTTAATCACCAGAACAAACGGGAATTCGGGTCTGCAAATCCACAACAACCAAAGTATGACAAAGACGACCCTAACAAACAGTCTCCCGAAATCCATTCCAAGACACAAGAAAAGAAGGGTCACGGGAAGACAAAGAAGGACACCGGAAAATGCTCTGATTTCAACAAAAGCCTCTGGCACAGCACCGATGAATGTCGCTCAAAATAGTCATTGGTGGTCTAGATCAAAGACAAGGAGCCAAACCCTTATTCGGAATCTGATTCTAAAAATACTGGTAAAGGATAGATCATTGACGCAGACCCCACTTCTATTGTCGTGACCACATCAATTCAACCAGAAGAACCAACAGATCCTGAAGAGGGGGAGCACATTTTTCATTCACAGATGTGGGTGAAAGGGACTCCGCTGCATTTTATTGTTGATAACGGAAGCCAGAAAAATCTCATCTCAGCAGAGGTCATCAAACAATTGGGATTATCGACAACACCACACCCGTAGCCATACAACATCGGGTGGCTTCGACAAGGACGAGATCTTTGTGTCAGCCAACAGTGTCGATTTTCATACGTCATCCAACCCTTCAAGGATGAGGTATTATGTGATGTTTCCCCACTAGATGTCTGTGATGTTCTCTTGGGCCAACCATATGTGTAGAGATGCCATTTTTTTTATGAGTCTCGACCACGTAGTTTCATTTTTACTATAGGGGGGTCATCTCTACAGAATACCAGAGGTAGTTCCAACTATTGTTCCAAGTAAAAAGTGTCGAAAGGTAGTATCTCATATTGAAAAATTCAGCTTCTTCACAATCTGTTTAGAAGGGGAACAAAAGGACACTGCAACCACTATAGCCTTGCCCCCTGCACCTTCTATCAGACAGAATAAGGTCGACAAGGTTGTAACAAAGTGAAAATATTCCTTCTACACACCTTCCTCTCATGTAGCTCGACTTGTTGAACAACCTCAGCTTCAACAAGTTCATGACAGACTTCCACAAACTAAGCAGTGTGACATCTCCAGCAATACAAGCAGCTCACCAAGATGCAGATCCAACAAACGCTTTTCCCTCTCCCCCGGGAACTCAACGCAATGGAGACCATTTCTTCCTAAGGAGGGAGGATTGATCCAGGTGGATATCGGTGGCCACCCACCTTTTCTGACTGGCTCAAAACAGTTTTCTGGCAATTTTGGCAACCTATTATTTTTAGCAGGTTTTAACTTTCGGGGCCATTTTGAGGGCCTAAATGAACGTTTTTTGAGATCGAGGTTCTCAATGATAGTCGAAGTTGATTGAGTCCCCAAAATGAATCTCCTTGGCGATATCTTTCGAACAAGATATCATACGCCTAAAACGGAGATCGTATGCAAAAGTTACGACCCAAATGGGGCCCACATGACTTTTGGCGCTTCATCTCCTAGGGTTAGTTTTTTGGATGTCTAGGGTTTTGGGCATTCCTTTTTATTGTAAAAATTCCTTCAGAGCCTCATTGTAATCATCTTCTTGCTAATTCAAGTAGCCTTTATATCTCTTCTTAGAGATAAGCTGCCACCATTCTAGTGAATCTTTTACTCTGTATTTTTACAGTCTCTGTACATTTCTTTCATTAATAGAAATCGTGTATTTATGTATCTCTGTGTTTATGGTTGCATCTCTGATATATTTATATTATATTATTAGATATACGCAATATCTTTGTGCATTTATTTATTATATCTCCGCTCTCATTTCATGCCGAAAATAATCCAGATAAGTGGTATCAGAGCACGCTGCTCTTGATCGTTTTTTTCATTTTTTTAGTGCATGTCCCCGACAAGGTCCAAGCATAGCAAGTTGGGTCTCGAGCTTGTCTCTCTTGAAGACAATCACTCTCGCACACCCAAGAAACTCTCAATGGTGGAAGAAAAGAAAAATGACAGAGGAGATGATCCCATCAATCTGTTACTTGAGCAAGCTCTCACGCAACAGAGGGACAAAATGATGCAGAATTTTTCCCACATCCTTAAACACCTGTCGATAGCATCAGGCGCACCTTCATCAAGCGACCACTTTGGAGTCACCTCACCTTTCAAGGTACAAGTTAATTTCGATATTCCTGTATTTGAAGGACAGATAGATGCAGAAGCCCTAGAAAAATGGTTAACTCTACTAGAAGGTTATTTCTTTGTTCACAATTTTTCCGACAAAGAAAATATCACCTTCGCACTCCTTAAATCTCTCCCTCATGTCAAACATTGGTGGGAAACTTACTGGGAGAAAAGTTCCATAGAGGAGTCTGGAATATATGGGGTCGATCCCACTTGGAATTTTTTTGTGGATGCGGTAAAGGAACAGTATTACCTTGTTGGCAACTATGAGGACCGGTACATGAGATGGACCACACTGCGGCAAGAGAGGGGACAAGTAGTTTCAGAGTTCACCAATACCTTCCATACCTTGCGCACGAAGATGGGTATCAAAGACTCCGAGCAACATTTGGTTCTAAAATACTGTGGGTCTCTACACAGATACATCCAGACTGAAATGGATTTTTTGGACATCTCATTGCTCACCCCTTTGTAATTTTCCCCAGGACATTATAATAAAAATCCCATTTAAATGTTGATATATGTTAGTTAATGCATGTTATTCTTTGGGTACTTTTGTTATGAGTTGCAGTGCTCTATGCATACTTTGTTGAAGTAAATTTTCAACTTGTAGCATCCGCGCACATATTTTATTATCATGGGGGCACATTATCGACTTGTCGTGGCATTTTCCTTTGCCCATAATTCATAGATGGTATATATATCGAAGTATGGGATTGTCGGGGTGTTTATTATCTGTCCATGGACCATATACATGTGTTTCCCACTCTTCGGCCAACAATTTCTCCCATACATTTTTTCTTTGTTATTGAATGTCGAAATCGACTACCAACGTTTTTTACTCTCTGTGGGTTGCCAAAATCGCCATTGCATGTTTTCTATTCACCGTGGGTCATTAAAATCACTCTTTAAATGTTTTTACATGTTGTTGGTCATCAAATTCGCCCTGCATAATTTCCTTTCAGTTGTTGTTCACTAAATTTTACTTTCCCAAGTGTTCCCTTCACATTTGGGCATCAATTCCGCATCTTATCTATTTATTTTTCCCACAGGTCAACTCACTTCGACTTAGATTTCCCTTTGGTCAAGTTTTCTTCCTCATTCAAGTGGTAGACATCACTTGGTTGACTCAACTTGGATAAACTCGACTTGGACAAATCCGACTTGGATAAAATCAGCTTAGGTAAATCTGACTTGGATCAATTCAACTTGGTCGACTTGCCACATCTTTCTGTCTCATTTGTTTCTGACTCGATGTGTGGCTTGATTGGTCAAGAATTTCCCATAATCCAAGAGGATAAGGTTATAATTTTTTTATTCAGAAAAAGTATATGTGTTGGTGAGACGGACAGGCCATAGGCCTACCATTTACGGATCCACCACCCCAGCCATTATTTTTTTATGAGGATGAAACTACTATGGAAATTCACACGACTAAACTGACACAAGAAGTGATTCCATAGAAACGACCCACCCTCGACCATTCCTTTTTATGAGAATGGAACTACTGTGGAAATAGACACTTCACCAGAGTACAGACAGGTTGTTGTAGCTCATATAGCTAAAACATTCATAGCATGGGGTGTTCAAACATTCGAGAAATTAATGAACTCACACCAGAGCCAGAATATCAAAAAAATTATAATAGATTTCAACATTTAATGGAGATTTGTATTATAGTCAGGAGAAAATTAGGTGAGGTACAAAGAGACTTTGTGTATTTTTATTCATTGTCAATACCAAAATGATAGATGGCCATGGCTCATAAATTACATCGCCTAGTGTAGACAAGATTCTTGACTCCTTCATCCATTGAACTTTGAGTGAGATGCCCTCTTCTAGATTGCATTTGTGCCACTGTCCTCCCAAGTTCTCCTTGCATCTTAGTCCCAACCCTCATTGTTTTAATGGGATGCCTCTATCCTCACTACAACCCTCATTGTTTTAATGAGCTACTTTTAGAAGACAAACCATCTCAATGTTAGGCAGTGGAAGCATAAACATAGCATAAAACTGAGAACAACAAACCAAACACAACAACAATCACATAATTGACACAACGATTTACATGGAAAATCAATAAGGGAAAAAACCATGGGCAATGATAATTAGTATTCTTATTATTCATGGGATAATTACAATAGTCAACACAATCATAAAACCATCATATCCTCACATACACACTGCACTCCATAGTATTGTCTCTTGCTCACACACTCTACACACATTGCACTACACCTCTATGGGTATGCTCATATATATAGCATCTCTCAAATAGTTAGACTAATTGATTATAATTAGATCCACTAGTTACACAATATGTTCAGAAAAGAGTGCATGCATGCACATTCCTAATATAGTTGCATGCGTGTGCATGTGACCGCATGGGAAATTCGTTGGCATATTTCCAACAATATCCACCTTGACAAAAATTTACCTGATATATCATGCCCTTAATTCATCACCTTTTCTGCAAGCCAAGAGAGACAAACACCATCACACCTCAGCAACTTCTCTAACAATATTGTTATGTGAAAATGCATGCATGATTCACTCTAGTATGGACTATTCTACCTCCATCAACAACTTGTCTAATAAACCAATGCACTTGTCCCATTTTGATACGCTAGACCTTTAGTCAAATGCACAACACTTTGACCACCACATAACACCACATCTTGTACCTCTCCAAACTTACCCAATAGATCCTTGCATTCTTGCAAGACATAACCTGAGGTAGGTCTCCTCTTGTCCAAATATCATGAATCATAACCATAGACTAAATCACTGCAACCACTGTAGGTGATACTTGTGCTTATGTGTTTGAAGCACCCATTTCCATGTTCTTCACCTGGTTTTTCCATGTGTCTACTAACAACACCAACTTCTTATGAAATGTTGACCATTTCCCATCGCAATCATCAAACTTCCTACTAGCACATAATACTTGAGACATATAACCCTTTTCTTCTTCATCAATTAGGACATAAACCTGAAGAGAACTTACAATGGAAAGCCAAAGGGATTTCACCGGTTTCACATTATTCATACAAAATTCCATGAGTATCTTCATCGCATACTTCTATTGTGATAACCAAGCTTACCATCCTTCCTGTCTCTGTGTATTTCCATGCCCAAGATTTATTTTGTTTCTCCAAGATCCTTCATAACAAATGTCCTAACCAACTAAGCCAACCTGTTGACCTCAACCATGCTTGTCCTTGCAACAAGCAAAACATACAACACCAAGATAATGAATATACCATAAACACAATGGTTATACTCACTTCTTGTAAAATTTGGCTCACCATGAAGGAATCAAACATCTTGTACCATTTTCCTGGCATGCTTCAAGCCATACAATGATTCTTGAGTTTGCAAACAAATATTCTATTGTGATTCTAAACTAACCATTATGGTTGTTCCAAATACATCCCCTTATTAAAAAAAACTCCATGTAAAGCAATTTTAACATCTAGTTGTACTAACACAACTAGTGCTAACACAACATGAATAGAAACAAGCTTGTAACAAATGGTGAGAAACTTTCATGGAAACCAATACCTTCCAAATACCCTTCTACTACCAGACATGCTTTGAACCTTTCATCTTTTATAAAAGGAAATTCATCAAACACTGCATCTTTGTTAATGAGGGTTCTGTGGGTAGTAGGATCCTACAGTCTGCATCCCTTAACCTCATCACCATATCAAAGATATACCTGTTTGATCTGGGTCATACTTAGAGTGTTGATAAAAAACATAAGCATCACAACTGGATAATTTCACATTTGATTAACTACCAGATGACTTGTTCATACCTCTTTCTAAATCTTACTGTCTTTTGCAACTGATGGTGACCAAGTTACCAGATACTTAACCACTTCTGTCCACAACTGTTGCTGCAACTTGGCATTACTGAACATGCCTATTTGATCCCAGCTTCTTTGCAATACTTTCCAAGTTTCATGGATATGAACCTACCTTCATCATATATTCTCAAACACTTGATTGATCTGCCAACACATCAACCTTTCTACATACCCACCTTCCTAAACTGGACACAATGTTCCACCTCGAACTTTGCATTCTAACAACTTTGACCAAATCCGGCCAAACCAACCAATAAAACTAATATATAATTGATTAGAAGTGGTAAGCTTCTACTTGCAATATTATAGCAATTGATGCAATTACAACAACAGAACACAATAGAACAACACAACGCTCAAACGGCTCAAATGAACCCAGGCAATACTATGCATAAACTGAACTGAGTGTGATATATCACAAATAAAAATGAACCCAATGAACGCAAACCAATTGGACAGAGGGACAAATGGATTGTTGTAACAAATTCATAAAATCAATTACCCGGCACAAATACAAAAAAAGAAAATGGAAAGATCTCACTTAAATTTCCCAACAAAATGGTTAATTGGTATAAATACAACAACCCATTCAACTAATGGGTTCAATAGTAACTCAATAAATCAAGTATCTAAACTCCTTGTAATACAGAAACTCCTCAATTTGACTTGCACTTGTGAATATCATTTGTTGTCTTTCATCAAACATTTCCTTCTTTAATAGACTCATCAGTGAGGCATTCAATAAATTTTGGGAAGCCTTTTCATGGGGCATGATCTACTCACAGTTTTCAAACATGTGGTAATAAGAAGCCTCACCTTATTTGCTTTATTCATGTCTCATTGTCCAACTGACATGCATTAAGAAGGAGCCTCACCTTCTTTTCTTTATTCATATCCCTGGGAAAAATTTGTCTTCTTTTAATATCAATCTATGCCCCTCTAGCTCCATCAAATCTTTTAATATCAATTTTTTCAACTTTAATATATCTGGAGTTCATTCTATATTCTTCTTAAAGAGTATAACCTCATCATGTTTACATTCTTCAATTATCCTTGTGAAAATACAACCTCTACAATGGTGGTCTTACCCATTCCTCCAAACCCTTGCAAAATAACCCTCATATCTAATGGTGGTCTTACCCATTGCTCTGAAACCATGCAAGATATTTGTCATATGCAATGGTCTTACGCATTCCTCTGAAACCATGCAATATAATTGTCATTTTCAATGGTAGTCTTTCGCATTCCACCAAAACCATGCTACATAACTGCCATAGCATCATTTTTCCAGTTCCTGATTCCAAAAGATCAATAAGTTATGTGACTTGTTGTAATGTTCCTGACTTGGCTAGTCTATGAAACATTGCTAATGTGTGTGTAGGATCAATCATTTATAGCATATGACTGGTCATACAAATAATAAATGTGACAAAGGACTGCAAAGTTTATATTATGATATCTCTGTGGATTACAATAGGCCGAATGCAGCTGAATAAAATGACAACACTCAGCTAGATAAAAGGACAAAAGGATCTTAGTCGAAATACAAATAAACAACAAAAGATAATACCCGGAATGTGTGAGCACTGTGGGATTAATGGATGCGTTGGAACTATGGAAGCTCGTACGGTAACTGCTGGAAGTCTGGAAAGTTCGCCATGGGAGATATACCTCTCAGAATGGCCTGGAAATTGACCCAAATGATGCACCCTTCCCTATTCCTCGGTAATGGTAACTGTCGGACCCCTTTGTTGGAGGGTTTGGACCCCGGATGGATCCCCCTGGAGGAATGCGCCCCTCTTTCTCTGTCAAAATGTGTCCTAGTGATTCCACCCTCGGAATTGGATGAGATGTGGCTCAAAATTACCCCCTTGTTCTATTTGGAAATGGGTTGGAAGGGTTTCCCTGGATATGGCCTGATGCTCGCTTGGGGACCCTGAATGTATCCACCAAAAGTGTCGCACTCCCAAGTCTACAAAATGTACCCTAAATGATTCCTCCGTCAAAATCTGCCAAGGAACCAGGAAAAAGATGCGCCTTGCCTTCCTCTCAAATGGGTTGAAGGGAAATCTATGAATTCTACCTGGATGGGACAAGTCGATCTCTAAACCTCCCAGAAGTTGTGCCCTCCCTCTGGATGAATGCGCCCTTGCTACTGAATACTAAGTAATTGTTGTTGAAGGATTATGGAAGATCTATGTGATCCTCCCAGTGACTAGGGTGTGTCTCTCAACACCGAAATCAGCCAACCAATGTCTTCCTCCTAGAATCCACTGAACTATCTCTCCTGAGATGCACCTCTCTCCTCAATGACAATTCATAATCTGCATAATGATGAATTAGGTCGTTGATCCTTCCTTTATAGATTTCTAAAACCCTAATTCATTGTTGACTTCCAAAACCGTAAATCACTGTTGAAACCCTAATTCACTGTTGACTTCTATTTTTAGCTCATAATGACTTAAAAGTGCTTTTAACCCTTTTTTAGATAAATGTCACTTTCTGAATATAACACCTATGACTGGAGTGACCTCTAGTAACCTTGTTTACCCCTTTTCTAACCTTGGCTATAGTTTAACGGGGACGTTAAGACCATTAAACCTCCTCTCTGGAGCTCCTATTTGGAAAGGGACATTACAATCCTCCCTTCCCGAAATTGCTTGTCCTCAAGAAATACCAGTCCAGGGTGCTCCAACACCTGCTCTCTCTCCCAAGTAGCATCCTCTACTAGAAGCCCTCTCCATCTGATCAAACACTCTCTGATGACCCTACTCCTCAAATTCCGCTCCCAAAACTCCAACACCTCCTCTGGAACCATCTCCAACTGTCCCTCCTCATCCAATGGGGGAAGCTCCTCTGATGAGATAATGAATTGTCCCACTGCATTTTTGAGGCAAGATACATGGAACACGTTATGAATCTTTCTCCCCTATGGAAGCTCTAACTCATAAGAAGCCTCGCCTACTCGACGCATGATCCTGTAAGGGCCATAAAATCTGGGTTTGAGCTTCTCGACCCCACTCTTCTTCAGAGATGATTGCCTTTAAGGTTAGAGTCTCAAGAAAACCAAATCCCCAACCTCAAATTTGCGCTCTATCCTATGCTTGTCTGCACTCATCTTCTATCGGTTATGTGTCATCTATAGGTTCTCTTTCAGCAACTTGAGAATATCCTGACTCTCTATGATCCAATCCTTGGCCTTGGGAGCTCTGCTCTCCCCAAAAACAAATTCTACCAAAGTGGGAGCATCATATCCATATAATTCTCGGAAGGGTTTCATACCAATGGACATGTGGAAAGTGGTGTTGTAGCAATGCTCTCCTAGATGTAGCCACTTAACCCATGTTCTCTTTTGTCCACCTACATAGTTCTTTAAATATCCTTCAACCCACTTGTTGACAATATCAGTATTCCCATCTGTCTAAGGGTGATAGCTGGTGTTGGGTGTCAGCTCTTTCCCCACCAACCAAAATAACTCTCTCCAGGATGTCCCCATGAACCGACTGTCCCTGTCACTGACGATGTTCCTTGGAAACCCATGAAGTCTGAAGACCTCCCTAAAGAATAGCTTGGCTACCTGAACTTCATTGTACTCTGTTGGTATGGCATAGAAGTGAGCAAACATGGTCAATCTGTCGACCACTAGATAGATGCAGTCCTTACCCTGGACCTTAGGTAGGCCTGTGATGAAGTCCATCGATATACTCTCCCATTTCTTCTCTAGAATGGGGAGTGGTTGAAGTAGCCCTGTTGGAAGAGCATGCTCTAACTTGTTCTTCTTTCAAGTCACACACTCACTGATGTGTCTCATAACATCCTGTTTGAATCCCTTCCATGAGAACCTCTCCTTGATCTGTCTGTAGGTTTTGAAGAACCCCTAATGGCCTGCTAGTGGTGAATCGTGAACTGTTGTGAGGATCTTCTTCTTGAGCCCCAAATCCGGCACCTATTAGACTCTATCCTTGTATAATATGACATCGTCAATGACCCTATACCTATCATCCTCTATATGTCCATCCATCACCTCACAAGCAAACTTGTTCTTGGAATATTCCATTAATAAGTGGGATTTCCAATCTACTGAAATCTCTGTTGGCGCTCACTGAGGTCCTTCTGCTCAAGGAAATACTTCAAGTTGTTGTGATCCATCTTGACCACGAATTTTTTTCCCACCAAATATTGTCTGAATTTGGTCAAGGCATGCATGATTTCCAACATCTCCTTGTCATAAATGGAGTACAACCTATCGGGTTGGTTGAGCTTCCTCCTCTCGAATACAATGGGGTGTCCTCCCTGCATCAAAACTGCCTCGATACCCTCGTCGGATGCGTCACACTCTAGTACAAATGGCAAGGTGAAGTCTGGTAATGCCAATACTGGACAAGTGCTCATGACTTCCTTCATGTGATCAAAGGCTTTCTGTGATTCCTTGGTCCAAATGAATGCCTCATTCTTGGTAAGATCCATCAGTTGCGTTCCTAGGCGTTGGTCATTCCATAATGGCCTTGATCTTTTGTTGGTGCACCTGTACACCCTGTGCACTGATGATATGGCCTAAGTAAAGCAGCTCTGTCATACCAAACTCACACTTGGACTCTTTGGCATATCATGACTATGTCTCTTCCTCTTCCTCTGATCTAGGAGGAAAAGGGGGAAACTCAGGCCTATGCCTTCTTTCTTTATGCCTGTTATAAGTGACATATCTGTCACTTACGTGTTCACAACCCTCTGGGTCTTTTGGTGCACTCATTTTCTTTAGTCACGGGCTAGCAGGACTAAAGCTCTAATACCACTGTAATGTTCCTGACTTGGCTAGTCTAGGAAACGTTCCTAATGTGTGTGTAGGATCAATCATTTACGGCATATGAATGGTCATACAAATAATAAATGCAACAAAGGAATGCAAAGTTTATATTATGATATCTCTGTGAATTACAATAGGCCGAATATGGCTGAATAAAATGACAACACTCGGCTAGATCAAAAGACAAAAGGATATTAGTCGAAATACAAATAAACAACAAAAGATAATACCCGAAATATGTGAGCACTGCGGGATCAATGGATGCGCTGGAACTATGGCAGCACATACGGTAACTGCTGGAAGTCTGGAAAGTTCTCCCTGGGAGATATACCTCTCAGAATGGCTTGGAAACTGTCCCAAATGATGCGCCCTGCCCTATTCCTTAGTACTAGTAACTGTCGGACCCCTCTACTAGAGGGTTTGGACCCCGGACGGATCCCCCTAGGGGAATGAACCCCTCTTTCTCTAGCAAAATGTGTCCTAGTGATTCCACCATCAGAATCGGATGAGATGTGTCTCAAAATGACCACCTTGGTCTACTGGGAAATGGGTCGAAAGGGGTTCCCTGGATATGGCCTGATGCTCGCTTGGAAACCCTGAATGTATCTGCCAAAAGTGTCACACTCCCAAGTCTGCAAAATGCGCCCCAAATGATTCCTCCATCGGAATCTAGCGAGGAACTAGGAAAAAGATGCATCATGCCTTCCTCTCAAATGGGTCGGAGGGAAATCTTAGAATTCTCCCTGGATGGGACAAGTCAATCTTTAAACCTCCTAAAAGTTGTGCCCTCCCTCTGGATGAATGCGCCCTTGCTACTGAATACTAAGTAACTACTGTTGAAGGATGATGGAAGACCTGTGTTATCTTCCCTATGACTAGGGTGTGTCTCTCAACACCTAAATCAGCCAACTGGTGTCTTCCTCCTAGAATCCACTGAACTATCTCTCCTAAGATGCGCCTCTCTCCTAATTGACAAGTCATAATCTGCATAATGATGAATTAGGTCGCTGACCCTTCCTTTATAGATTTCCAAAACCCTAAATCACTATTGAAACCCTAATTCATTGTTGACTTCCAAAACCCTAAATCACTACTGAAACCCTGATTCACTGTTGACTTCTATTTTTAGCTCATAATGACTTAAAAGCGCTTTTAACCCTTTTTTAGCTCAATGTCACTTTCCAAATATAACACTTGTGACTGGAGTGACCTTTAGTAACACTGTTTACCCCTTTTCTGGGGCTAGCTATAGTTTAACGGGGCGGTTTAGACAATTAAGCCTCCTCTCTGGAGCTCCTATTTGGAAAGGGACATTACAGTCCTCCCTTCCCAAAATTGTTTGTCCTCAAGCAATACCAGTCTAGGGTGTTGCAACACCTGCTCTATCTCCCAAGTAGTGTCCTCTACTGGAAGCCCTCTCCATCTGATCAAACACTCTCTGATGACCCTGCTCCTTGGTTTCTGCTCCTGGAACTCCAACACCTCCTTCGGAACCATCTCCAATTATCCCTCCTCATCCAATGGGGGAAGCTCCTCTGATGTGCTAATGAATTGTCCCACTACCTTTTTGAGGCAAGATATGTGGAACACGTTATGAATATTTCTCCCCTATGGAAGCTCTAACTCATAAGCAACCTCGTCTACTCAGCACATGATCCTGTAAGGGCCATAAAATATGGGCTTGAGCTTCTCGGCCCCTCTCTTCTTTAGAGATGATTGTCTGTAACGTTGGAGTCTCAAGAAAACCAAATCCACAACCTCAAAGCTGCGCTCTATCATGTGCCTGTCTACACTCATCTTCTGTCGGTTATGTGTCGTCTGCAGGTTCTCTTTCAGCAACTTGAGAATCTCTTGACTCTCTATGATCCATTCCTTGTCCTTGGGAGCTCTTCTCTCCCCGAAAACCAATTCTACCAAAGTGGGAGCATCATATCCGTATAATTCTCGGAAGGGTGTCATACCAATGGACATGTGGAAAGTGGTGTTGTAACAATGCTCTCCTAGATGTAGCCACTTAACCCATGTTCTCTGTTGTCCACCTACATAGTTCCTTAAATATCCTTCGACCCACTTGTTGACAATATCAGTATGCCCATCTGTCTGAGGGTGATAGTTCATCCTAGGTGTCAGCTCTATCCCCACCAACCGAAATAACTCTCTCCAGAATGTCCCCTTGAACCGACTGTCCCTGTCACTGACGATGTTCCTTGACAACCCATGAAGTCTGAAGATATCCCCAAAGAATAGATCAGCTACTTAAACTGCGATGTACTCTGTCGGTATGGCATAGAAGTGAGAAAAATTGGTCAATCTATCGACCACTACATAGATACAGTCCTTACCCTAGACCTTAGGTAGGCCTGTGATGAAGTCCATCGATATACTCTCCCATTTCTGCTCTGGAATGAGGAGTGGTTGAAGTATCTCTACTGCAAGAACATGCTCTGATGTGTTCTTTTGGCAAGTCACACACTCACTGATGTGTCTCATAACGTTCTGTTTGAGTCCCTTCCATGATAACCTCTCTCTGATCTTTCTATAGGTTTTGAAGAACCCCTAATGGCCTGCTAGTGGTGAATCATGAACTGTTGTGAGGATATTCTTCTTGAGCCCTGAATCTAGCACCAAGTAGACTCTATCCTTGTAGTTTATCACATCGTCAATGACCCTATACTTTCCATCCTGTATTTGTCCATCCATCACCTCACAAGTGCACTTGTTCTTGGAATATTCCACTAATAAGTGGGATTTCCAATATTCTAAAATATCCATCAAAGAACAGGTCGTAGGTCTCCTCGATAGTGAATCAACCACAATGTTCTTCTTCCCCTTGACATACTCTATGTCGAAGTCAAATTCCTGTACCTTCGTCACCCATTTTTGTTGGTGCTCACTGAGGTCCTTCTGCTCAAGGAAATACTTCAAGTTGTTGTGATCCATCTTGACCACGAATTTGTTGCCCACCAAATATTGTCTGAATTTGGTCAAGGCATGCATGATTGCCAACATCTCCTTGTCAGAAATGGAGTACAACCTCTCGGGCTGACTGAGCTTCCTGCTCTCGAATACAATGGGGTTTCCTCCCTGTATCAAAATTGTCCCGATACCCTCATCGGATGCATCACACTCTAGTACAAATGGCAAGGTGAAGTCTGGTAAATCCAATACTGGACAAGTGCTCATGACTTCCTTCATGTGATCAAAGGCTTTCCATGATTCCTCGGTCCATATGAAATCCCCATGCTTGGTAAGATCCGTCAGTGGTTCCCCAAGCTGAGAAAAACCCCGAACGGACCACCTGTAATAGTTGCACAACCCGAAGAAACTCCTCAACTCTGTTACGTTCCTGGGCATTGGCCAGTCCAAAATGGCCCTGATCGTTTCCTGGTGCACCTGTACCCCCTGTGCACTGATGATATGGCCTAAGTAAAGCAGCTCTTTCATACCGAACTCACACTTGGACTCTTTGGCATATAATGATTGTGCCTCTTCCTCTTCCTCTGAGCTAGGAGGAAAAGGTGGAAATTTAGGCCTATGCCTTCTTTCCTTATGCCTATTGTAAGTGACATATTTGTCACCTACGTGTTCACGGCCCTCTGGGTCTTCTGTTTCACTCATTGTCTTTAGTTACAGGCTAGCAGGACTAATGCTTTGATACCACTGTAATGTTCCTGACTTGGATAGTCTAGGAAACATTACTAATGTGTGTGTAGGATCAATCGTTTACATCATATGAATGGTCATACAAATAATAAATGTGACAAAGGACTGCAAATTTTATATTATTATATCTTTGCATATTACAATAGGTTGAATGCGATTGAATAAAATGACAAAACTTGGATAGATCAAAATACAAAAGGATCTTAGTCGAAATACAAATAAACAACAAAATATAATACCCGGAATATGTGAGCATTGCGGGATCAATGGATGCGCTGGAACTATGGAAGCTCATACGGTAACTGCTGGAAGTTTGGAAAGTTTTCCCTGTGAGCTATACCTCTCGGAATGGCCTAGAAATTGTCCCAAATGATGTGCCCTACCCTAGTCCTCATTATTGGTAACTGTTGGATCCCTCTGTTTGAGGGTTTGGACCCCGGATGGATCCCCCTAGGGGAATGCGCCCCTCTTTCATTGGCAAAATGCATCCTAGTGATTCCATCATCGGAATCGGACGAGATGTGTCTCAAAATGACTTCCTTGGTATACTTGGAAATGGGTCGGAAGGGTTTCCCTAGATATGGCCTGATGCTCGCTCAGGAACCCTGAATATATCCACCAAAAGTGTTGCACTCCCAAGTCTGGAAAATGTGCCCCAGATGATTCCTCTGTCAAAATTTGGCAAGGAACCAGGAAAAAAATGTGCCTTGCCTTCCTCTCAAATGCGTCAGAGGGAAATCTTGAAATTCTCCCTAGTTAGGACAAGTCGGTCTCTAAACCTCAATGAAGTTGCGCCCTCCCTCTGGATGAATGCACCCTTGCTGTTGAATACTGAGTAACTGTTGTTGAAGCATGATGGAAGACATTTGTTATCTTCTTGGTGACTAGGGTATGTCTCTCAACACTGAAATCAACCAACTGGTGTCTTCCTCCTAGAATCCAATGAACTATCTCTCCTGAGATGTGCCTCTCTTCTCAATGACAAATCATAATCTGCATAATGATGAATTAGGTCACTGACCCTTCCTTTATAGCTTTCCAAAACCATAAATCACTGTTGAAACTCTAATTCATTGTTGACTTCCAAAACCCTAAATCACTGTTGAAACCCTAATTCACTATTGACTTCTATTTTTAGCTCATAATGACTTAAAAGCGCTTTTAACCCTTTTTTAGCTCAATGTCACTTTCCGAATAGAACACCTGTAATTGGAGTGACCTCTAGTAACCATGTTTACCCCTTTTCTAACCCTGGCTATAGTCTATCAGGGTGTTTTAGACCATTAATCCTCCTCTCTGGAGCTCCTGTTTGGAAAGGGACATTACAATCCTCCCTTCCTGAAATTTCTTGTCCTCGAGCAATATCATTCCAGGGTGTTGCAACACCTGCTCACTCTCCCAAGTAGCGTCCTCTACTGGAAGACCTCTCCATATGATCAAACACTCTCTGATGGCCCTGCTCCTTAGTTTCCGCTCCCAGAAATCCAACACCTCGTCTGGAACCATCTCCAATTGTCCCTCCTCATCCAATGGGGGAAGCCCCTATGATGTACTAATGAATTGTCCCACTACCTTTTTGAGGCAAGATACGTGGAACACGTTATGAATATTTCTCCCCTTTGGAAGCTCTAACTCATAAGCAACCTTGCCTACTCGGCGCATGATCCTATAAGGGCCATAAAATATGGCCTTGAGCTTCTCGGCCCCACTCTTGTTCATAGATTACTGTCTGTAAGGTTGGAGTCTCAAGAAAACAAAATCCCCAACCTCAAAGTTGCGCTCTATCCTATGCATGTCCGCACTCATCTTCTGTCGGTTCTATGTCATCTACAGGTTCTCTTTCAGCAACTTGAGAATCTCCTAACTCTCTATGATCCAATCCTTGGCCTTGGGAGCTCTTCTCTCCTCGAAAACCAAGTCTACCAAAGTGGGAGCATCATATCTGTATAATGCTCGGAAGGGTGTCATACCAATGGACATGTGGAAAGTGGTGTTGTAGAAATGCTCTCCTAGATGTAGCCACTTAACCCATGTTCTTTGTTTTCCACCTACATAGTTCCTTAAATATCCTTCAACCCACTTGTTGATAATATCGGTCTGCCCATCTGTCTGAGGGTGATAGCTGGTGTTGGGTGTCAACTCTGTCCCCACCAACCAAAATAACTCTCTCCAAAATGACCCCATGAACCGGTTATCCCTATCACTGACAATGTTCCTCGGCAACCCATGAAGTTTGAAGAATAGCTCGGCTACCTGAACTGCATTGTACTCTGTCGGTATTGCATAGAAGTGAGAAAAATTGGTCAATATGTCGACCACTACATATATGCATTCATTACACTGGACCTTGGGTAGGCCTGTGATGAAGTCCATCGATATACTCTCCCATTTATTCTCTGGAATGGGGAGTGGTTGAAGTAGCCCTGCTGGAAGAGAATGCTCTGACTTGTTCTGCTAGCAAGTCACACACTCATTGACATGTCTCATAACATCTTATTTGAGACCCTTCCATGAGAACCTCTCCCTAATCTGTCTATAGGTTTTGAAGAACCCTTGATGGCCTGCTAGTGGTGAATCATGAACTGTTGTGAGGATCTTCTTCTTGAGCCCTGAATCTGGCACCAAGTAGACTCTATCCTTGTATAATATGACATCGTCAATGACCCTATACCTATCATCCTATATTTGTACATCCATCACCTCACAAGAGAACTTGTTCTTGGAATATTCCACTAATAAGTGGGATTTCCAATCTGTTGAAATCTCCATCAAAGAACAAACCGCATGTCTCCTCGATAGTGCATCAGCCACAATGTTCTTCTTCCCCTTGACATACTCTATGTCAAAGTCAAATGGTTGTACCTTCGTCACCCATTTCTATTGGTGCTCACTGAGGTCCTTCTGCTCAAGGAAATACTTCAATATGTTGTGATCTATCTTGACCACGAATTTGCTGCCCACCAAATATTGTCTAAATTTGGTCAAGGCATGCATGATTGCCAACATCTCATTGTCAGAAATGGAGTACAACCTCTTGGGTTGATTGAGATTCCTACTCTCGAATACAATGGGGTGTCCTCCCTGCATCAAAACTACCCCAATACCCTCGTCGGATGCATCACACTCTAGTACAAATGGCAAGGTGAAGTCTGGTAATGCCAATACTGAACAAGTGCTCATGAATTCCTTCATGTGATCAAAGGCTTTCTATGATTCCTCGGTCCATATGAAAGCCCCATGCTTAGTAAGATCCGTCAGTGGTGCCCCAAGCTGAGAAAAACCCCGAACGAACTGTCTGTAATAGCTGCACAGCCCGAATAAACTCCTCAACTCTATTACGTTCCTGGGCATTGGCCAGTCCAGAATGACCCTGATCTTTTCCTGGTGCACCTGTACCCCCTTTGCACTGACGATATGGCCTATGTAAAGCAACTCTGTCATACTGAACTCACACTTGGACTCTTTGGCATATAATGATTGTGCCTCTTCCTCTTCCTCTAAGCTAGGAGGAAAAGGGGGAAAGTCAAGCCTATGCCTTCTTTCCTTGTGCCTGTTGTAAGTGACATATTCATCACCTATGTGTTCACGGTCCTCTGGGTCTTCTACTACACTCATTGTCTTTAGTCAAAGGTTGGCCGAACTAAAGCTCTGATACCACTGTAATGTTATTGACTTGGCTAGTCTAGGAAACGTTGCTAATGTGTGTGTAGGATCAATCGTTTATAGCATATGAATCGTCATACAAATAATAAATGCAATAAAGGACTGCAAAGTTTATATTATGATATCTCTCGGGATTACAATAGGTCGGATGCGGCTGAATAAAATGACAACACTCGACTAGATCAAAAGACAAAAGGATCTTAGTCGAAATAAAAATAAACAACAAAAGATAATACCCAGAATATGTGACCACTGCGGGATCAATGGATGCACTGGAACTATGGAAGCTCGTACGGTAACTGTTGGAAGTCTGGAAAGTTCACCCTCTGAGCTATACCTCTTGGAATGGCCTAGAAACTATCCCAAATGATGCACCCTACCCTAGTCCTCAGTACTGATAACTGTCGGACCCCTCTGCTGCAGGGTTTGGACCCCGGATGGATCCCCCTAGGGGAATGTGCCCCTCTTTCTCTGGAAAAATGTGTCCCAGTGATTCCTCCGTCGAAATTGGACAAGATGTGTCTCAAAATGACTGCCTTGGTCTACTAGGAAATGGGTCGAAAGGGTTTCCCTGGATATGTCTTGATGCTTTCTCAGGAACCCTGAATGTATCCGCCAAAAGTGTCACACTCCCAAGTCTATAAAATGTGCCCCAGATGATTCCTACATCGGAATCTGGCGAGGAACTAGGAAAAATGTGCGTCTTGACTTCCTCTCAAATGGGTCGGAGGGAAATCTCGGAATTCTCCCTGGATGGGACAAGTCAATCTCTAAACCTTCCAGAAGTTGTGCCCTCCCTCTGGATGAATGCGCCCTTACTGTTGAATACTGAGTAACTAATGTTGAAGGATGATGGAAGACCTGTGTGATCTTCCTGGTGAATAGGGTGTGTCTCTCAACACCGAAATCACCCAACTGGTGTCTTCCTCCTGGAATCCACTGAACTATCTCTCCTGAGATGTGCCTCTCTCCTCAATGACAAGTCATAATCTGCATAATGATGAATTAGGTCATTGACCCTTCCTTTGTAGCTTTCCAAAACTCTAAATCACTGTTGAAACCCTAATTCACTGTTGACTTCCAAAACCCTAAATCATTGTTGAAACCCTAATTCACTGTTGACTTCTATTTTTAGCTCATAATGACATAAAAGCACTTTTACCCCCTTTTTAGCCCAATGTCACTTTCTGAATATAACACTTGTGACTGGAGTGACCTCTAGTAACCCTGTTTACCCCTTTTCTAGCCTTGGCTATAGTCTAATGGTGCAGTTTAGACCATTAAGCCTCCTATCTAGAGCTCCTATTTGGAAAGGGACATTACACTTGCTCTTCCTTCCTTATTGTTATCACTGAAATTTCGTCCGCACATGGCGACAAGAACTCAGCATCGTCAAACAGTAATGAAGTCATTCATGGCCCTGAATTAATCTTACAACATTCAAAAAAGGTCAAAAACTATACAAAGTAGTGAAAAATTGAAGAGCCCTTTATAGAAGTTGGGCACACGCGCACATGCGCGGAACAGAAACGTATCATGCGCGCATATGCGCACAATGCGCGGCTATTAGCGCAAAAAGCCGCGCACCTGCTAAACGACGCATTTATTGAAGTGGTCGGCCTCCCAACCACTTATTGATCAGCTCCCAAGCTGATTTGAACCTCAAATCTGAGCTGAATCCGCATGGTAGGCTGGTCAAAGACCTAATAATGCCCTAAATGGCCTATCTTCACACTATAAGGCAGTTACACAAAATCCCAAAGCAATGCTATAAAAAGCCATGAATGCACCTCATTTTCTCAAGGAATTTCATGTAATGTTATGCTTCCTATATTGTTTTAAGGACTCCATCCTTG
>JZKD02S1727440.1:80726-93216 GCA_000966675.3 Picea glauca
CCTTCACTAGTTTCTCTTCTGGTGACTTCAGACCCCACTGTTGAGTACTATTGGAAGGTCCAGTGCTATTTGAGAGGAAGGATGTTACGTCTTCTAGGACACGAGCATTTGCTTTATTTTTTTATTCCCCCCACGCGGACAAAACCCACTTACCCATATATATGTTTTTTTCTCATTTTATGTATGATGCACATCTGATTACAGTTTGACTTGGATATATATATTGTGTAAACATTTCAGCGCAAAAACTCTTGTTTTTATATTACTCTCACCACTTTTTGCACACATTCACACAGTCAGTCTGACATCATAGGGAACCACAGAACCCTCATCGCTCACGACGCTTGCTCAATATCCCTCCTATCTTAGGGGGAGTATCTGGTCATGCCCGATCATCGGCACCTCCTTCACACACTCTTGTAAGTGCCACTATCTTAGGATCAGCTTTTCTTGGTTCTACATTACTTGGGTCAACTTCCCAAGGTCATCCGTTCACTCGCTCTCCTTTACACGGGAGCGGGGGACCCACTCCCTCTCAAGGAGGGAGCACCAACCCACCTAGTCCCCATCAAGGGTCAGGTCCACAACACACTATGGCCGGATCTAACCCTCCCACCCCACTACAGATGCCATATTTGGCCTCCCTCAACATACCGGATCTCACCAAACTCACTAATGATCCTATATTGCATGACCCCACATGGCCTGCAATGCCAACAAAACTTCCTTCAGACATACCAAAGTTTGAAGGAAAGGCAGGGGATGACCCCGCCAACCATGTCATGACCTTTCATCTATGGTGTTCTTCCAATAGCATTATGGATGATTCCATCAGACTGCGATTATTTCAACGCACACTCACTGGCCCATCGGCCAAATGGTATGTCGAAGAAAAATCTGGGTCCCATGCGACTTTTGAGTCATTGGCCAAAGCATTCTTGACCTTCTTCCAATTACCCATCCTCCACGACAATGGTCTACAAATACTATCTAACTTCAAACAAACCTTAGCCACACACATCACTGACCACATTCATGAGTGGCATAGGCGACGTAGTTTGTGTAAAGCAGAAACCACCAAGCAACAATGTCTCGACTGGTTTCTTAGATCACTTGTCTCTCTCCTTGGAAAGGATGTAGCTTCCACCTTCCCTGAATCTGAAGAGGAAGCCATCAGTAAGGCCCAACAGTATGACCTCATCTATGCACAGTTAGGGTACTTATACATGGTACTTCCTGATCTTCCAAAACCTGTGCCATTTGGCCAAGACAAACCAGGGATGTCTCACTCAACAGACGGCCTCATAGGTGCCACCACACACCATGTCCCACAACCCCAACCACCACCGATGTATGGAACACCTCAATACCTGCCAGCATATGGGGGCACTTCTTATTACCCCCCACCACTTTATCAACAGCCATACCCTGTTGCTATACCTCCACCCATCAGTGGACCACCATCGACACCCCCCATACATCCACCTATTCCCACAAACAGTGGTACTCCCTCAACATCATCTTATAGTACTATTGAAAGCACTATGCCTTCCTATGTACCTTATGGATCGATACCACCACAAAATCCATACTTCCCGTTTCCTGGTCCTCCACAACCCATGGCTCCCCCACATCCACATGCGGGGGTAAATTTTGTTCAACCTTCTGCTGCTCAACAATACCAAAGTTTTGAATAGTTTAATACAGCCAACCCAACTCATCCATCCAATAATGCCAAGAAGAAAGGACGGAACAGGAATAACAACAACCCAGGTCAAGGCGGGAATCAACCCCCACAGCACCAACCCACTGGGGGCAACCAGAACCAAGGGAACCAAAACCCCCAAGGGGGCCATAATAACAAACGCCAAGGGCGAAATAATGTTAAAACCATCTTCCCTTGTGCCCTTTGCGGTGAATTCAGTCATTACACTCACCATTGCCCCCAGATCGTTGATTTCAAGCGGTTGAAAGACTCAGGTAGTCTTCCCCATTCTCCTGCACAAAATACCCCTCAATAGGCACCACAACAATACGTGAAACAACCCCCTCCCGCCGTGCTGCAAAATCCTATTCCACATCAAGGTGTGATAAACACCTAACAGGACACACAGCATCCCCCACCTCAGGTGGGACAATACCACAACCCCAACAATCCAGCAGAGCGTACAATTCTCCTCATCAGTGAGGAAGAAATCCTTCTGCAAACCCGCAATCATCAGTATCATACACCCGCTGAGTCTACTCCCATCTCTCCAGAGACAAACCCTACACCAACGGCACCCCCGTTGGTGATCCATCGCCCTTCCACCGAACCACCATTATGCATCCCTCACATCCCTTTGCGTAGGAATGTTCACAACCCACAGGCTAGGGAAGCTCATAACTATAGCTTGGTAGACGACTTAGCACAATCCCCGGCTGCCATGTCAGTCTTGGAAGTCCTCCAGACTTGTCCTACGCAGCAGAAATCTCTAATTTCCGCCTTGGGAGCAGTCGACCCTGCAGATACTCGACTCATCACCTTCGATCTTGATAGAGGAGAACCTCGTCTTCCCGCCTTGATCACTTTTCAAATACCAGTAAAAATACGGAACATCACAGTTCATTGGTGTATCATCGATGAAGGTGCCTCTACGTTCATCATGTCCAAAACAGTATGGCAGAAACTTGGTTCCCTGGAACTCATACCCTCTTCCATCACATTACAAGCTTATGACGGACGACCATCCTCTCCTGAAGGACTCTTCCAAAATGTCCCCGTTGAACTTGGGGGCAAGACTATTCTCATTGATATTGAAGTTATCGACACCCCGCTCGATTATAATATCCTATTCGGTCGTAGCTACATGTACGCTATGAAAGTAGTGGCATCTTCCGTCTTTCGGACAATGATGTTCCCCCACAATGGGAAGATCGTGACCATCGACCAAGTCTCACATTATGAGCCTAACCCATCTGCCAACCTCGATAACATTCTTCCTCTCATCCACACCAACCAAGATGCCTACCCACTCATCGAGATGGGTCCTGGGATTTTCAAAGATCCATCCTTGTTAGGGACATACCACGAAGCACCACCACTCCTTCATCCTACTAATCAGGTATGCATCATATCCTCTAACAAAACTCACACAGAGGATTCTCTTCCTCCTCAGGCGGCTTCAATCATTCCTGACGTCCCACTAGTCGAAAAACCACCTCCGTCGGAGCCTTCTGCGCACTCATCGACCTCAACAGTCCATGAATCCACATCCCCTCAAGGGCCTAGTCCCGTTTGGGAGATAGTCCCCCAACCCCTTACCCAAATTCCCTTATTTTACCCTCCACCAGGTATCGAAGCTTTTCAGGCAGCCACAACGCTCACACTACCAAATATGGTGTTAGCAATCCCCATTTGGTATTTACACCCACCAGAGATGGTCCCTTGACCATCCCTTCCCCCACAGGAAGGACTTCCCATGACAATCCCCATCCTTACCCCCACCACCCCCCTACTCACTACCCCCCCTACTACAGCTGGGGGCAGGAAAAAGAAGAAAGAGCCCACCGCTCCACTTCCTCCATGCATCCCACCACCTTGCGCATTATGTGAGAAAGATGGCCACCAAACCAACAATTGTCCATCACTACCTGAATTACAGAATTTGATCCCTCCCAATCAAACTTCCACAACACCCGTCACTACTACTAATGCCACCAACCCTTCCAGCAGTAAAGGGTTGAGGACCAAATATGCTTGCGCTATCTGTTCAGAGTATGGCCATTACACTCATCATTGCCCAGCACTGCCACGCTTTTGGTAGACATTGGCCACCATGCGCCAGAACTTCCAGAACCACCCACGCCCTGCTACGTCCTCTTCAACAAATATCACTGACATTCGCTATGTCACCACTTCAGTCAATGAACGTATGAGATGCCCTTTCTCTCTCTGCGATTCACTGGCTCATTTTACATACCAGTGTCCTATGATCCTTGAGTACAGGCGACGTCAATTGGCCCTGCTTCACCAACCTGCAGAGGCGATACTTGACATTACATCGTCACTTGAGGATATTCATGTCATTTCTCCAGAGCCTGAGGCACTCCTAACGCCTCCATGGTTCTTTAATGACATCTCTGAGGATTTACCCTGCAATCCCCCCAACTCTCCTACTCATTCCTCTATGGACACTCTCCACCCAACCACCACGGGTACCCCTCAGTACTTCAATATATGGTTCATGTCGAGTGAACCCTCACCATCTCCTAGCCCTGCTCCCTTTGCTTCTGCATTAGGGGGAAACCACACTATTACCGAGATCACTCCTCACGACCCCTTGTATTCCCGGTGTTTCCAATGCGACGAGGAAATACTCAAAGAGATAAACCACCCAGACTATCCTGGGATGCGCTACACCATCGCGCACTCTTCTCTCCTAACCAAAACCCCATTTACACAATCGAAACCAAAGATTTTATCCCATCCAAGCCTATCGATTGGTTCAACAATCCCATTCCTGCCCCTGATGCGTTTGAAGAAGGAAACATGGCCAACATTTCCTCCACCATCAAAATCAACATTTCCATTAAAAATGGCATCGTCGAAGAAATCACGATTGGAGTTGCTTGCACTCCCCAGGAAATCGCCACATATAAAGCCCTCTTCCAGGAATACAAGGATATTTTCGCCTGGTCATACACAGAAATGCCTAGCCTCGACCCTTCTATTGTCGAACATTGCATCGACACCTAGCCCAACATCACACCAGTTCGCCAAAAACAACGACCGCTACACCCATCCAAAGTCGCGGCTATCAAAGCCGAAATTGACAAATTACGCGCTGCCAGGTTTATTTACCCCATCGCTTATACCTCTTGGGTTTCCAACCCTGTACCCATCGACAAAAAATAGGGCACTATCCGCGTTTGCACAGAATTTCGTGATCTAAATAACGCATGTCCAAAAGACAACTTTCCAACATCGTTCATCGATCAAATTATTGACGACTGCACTGAACACGAGGCTCTCTCCTTTATGGACGGATTCTCTGGCTATAATCAAATACAAATCCACCCATCTGATCAGTATAAAACCACATTTACTACCCCATGGGGTACTTTTGCCTATCGTGTCATGCCTTTCGGCTTAAAAAATGCCGGCGCAACCTTCCAGCGGGCAATGACATACATCTTCCACGATCTGGCTAAAATCATCCTCTCCTACTTGGATGACCTCACAGCTTGATCCAAGAAATGTACCCAGCATCTCGATGATTTACGAATCATCTTTCAATAGTGTCGTCAGTACAACATCCGCTTGAATCCCCTCAAGTGTGTGTTCTGCGTCACCGCGGGGCGCCTCCTCGGCTTTATTGTTTCCCAGAGCGGTATTACCGTGGACCCCCTCAAAGTCCAAGCTATCACCGAAATTATGCCTCCCCGGAATTTACGGCAACTTCAAAGTCTACAGGGAATAGCTAACCTTCTCAGATGCTTTGTTCCTGATTATGCCATACGCGCACACGTTTTCCTTCTCTTACTACGTCACGACATCCCATTTCACTGGGACGACCATGCCCAACAGTCATTTGACGATCTGAAAGCAGTGCTTTCAAATGCACCTCTAATTATTGCACCTAACTATAATCGCGACTACATCCTCTACGTATCAGCATCGGCTGTATCACTAGCCGGCATCCTCGTCCAGCTCGGAGATGACAATCGTGAACACGTCATTTACTACGTTAGTAAGAACCTCTCAGGACCACCCTTGAAGTATAAACACGAAGAGAAACTGGCTCTTGCAGTTGTCCTCGCAGTCCAGAAACTGCGCCATTACATCTTGCTTCGCACCAAAAAGGTCGTCGCAGATTCCAACCCTATGTAGTACTTGCTCAGCTGTCAGCAAGTTAACGGCAAGTTCGCTCGATGGATCATTATCCTTCAAGAATATGACCTCGAGTTCTCCACACCTAAGAGTAAGAAGGCCCTCGTTCTCTCCAAACTTGTCACGGCCCTTCCCACTGACACCACCAGTACCCCCGTCAACACCGACTTTCCAGACGAACATCTCTTTTACATCACTTCGGATGATCCTTGGTACGGCGACCTTCTCATCTACCTCTAAACTCAAAAGTTCGGTAATCACCTTTCATGCGATGATCGTCGATGTATTCTCCATCAAGCCCCCCACTACCTTCTCATTGGCGATATCTTATAATGGAGAGGCGTCGACACCATCCTTCGTCAATGCCTGACCATCGACGAAGACGATAGAGTCTTAAACGACTGCCACAGCGGTGCATGTGGGGGCCATCTTTCGGGTATATCCACTACTCAAAAGATTATCCGAGCCAGTTACTTTTGGCCTACCTTGTTTCACCATTGCATTCACGCCATGAAACATTGTGAGCAATGCCAGCTCTACACCAACAAAGCCCGAGCTCCCCCCGCCCTTCTTCACCCTGTCATTACTGCCAACCCTTTTTGTAAATGGGGCATCGACTTTATGACTTGTAATCCCCCCTCCAACAATGGTCACAAATACATCGTTGTCGTCATTGATTACTTCACCAAATGGGCTGAAGCTATGCCCACGTTCAACAACACCGCTGACACTGCAGCGCTTTTTTCTTTAATCATGTCATATCCCGTTTTGGAGTACGACTCCAACTAGTTTCCGACCATGGGAAACACTTCGAGAATGAGATCTTCGTCGAACTCTCTTCTCGGTTAGGATTCTCTCACGAGTTTGCCTCACCCTATTACCCTCAGTCAAACGGACAGGTTGAGGCAGTTAACAAAGTCCTCAAGACCATGTTACAGCGCACGGTTAATAAACATAAAACCAATTGGAATCATATGTTATTTTCTACGCTATGGGATTATTGAACGACAGTGAAGACCGCTATTGGTTTCACACCATTCCATTTAGTCCATGGGGTCGAGGCAACTCTTCCCATCGAGTGCGAAATTCCCACCTTACGCACCACAATTGAGCTATTACCTGACATTGCTCCAATGGAGCAGCGCTTGCTGAACTTGGAGTCTCTGTATGAAGATCGTTGATCTTCCTTACAGAACAACGAGGCAGCTAAAAAACGATCCAAGGCTACCTTTGATCGCCATGTCAACCTTCGATCATTCTGCAAAGGTGACCTAGTCCTGGCTTATGATATCGCTCATGATACCTTTGGCCATGGCAAATTCGAATCACTTTGGCATGGCCCTTACATCATCCAACATTGCCTCACCAAAGGCGCATACATCCTGGCCTCTCCCGAAGGCCTCTCTCTCAAGGAACCCGTCAATGGGTTGTATCTCAAGAAATTTTATGCTTAAACGTAGTCATTCTACTTTAGGTTATTTCTTTTTCTAGCGTTTTTAATCTTTTTTCTCCTCCCCTCTCGTCTAAACTATCCTTTGTGCTATTGACAGATGCTTCCTCCACCATCCTATCACATTGGTTTCGCCGACAGCGCTAGCCGTTGGACACAAAATCTCCCTTCGGATGCTTGGGCTCTTTACACCCCCTCACATGAAATGCTACACTCAAGCAACATATGTTTGGGGCCAGCAACCAACAACCAAGTCGAATACACTGCTGTCATTGGCCTCCTAGCCGATGCCCAGCGTCATCATATTCGTCACCTTAGCGTCTTCCTCGAATCTCAACTAGTCATTCTCCAGCTCAACAATGTATACCATGTACACGATCCATGCCTCTTTCGCAAATACCTGCAGGTTAGGCTTTTATCTCGACATTTTGATTCCATTACATTTACACATATTCCAAGACAATTGAATCAAACAACAGATGAAATAGCTAACATGGTGTTAGATTGGAATATATCACATCAAACTACACATACATAAACATATCATGAAACACTGTCACAGCATATATATAGAATGGACGTACTCAACTCATCAGCAAGAAACACATGTAGACAACATCAGGATCTCAAAAAGGTATACTCATGTATATATATATATAAAGGCCCATCAGGCCATCCGAATGTTTACATACAAAAATACACGTATCCGCAGGCCAACACAGCACCTCAATACAAAAAATCGGCTCACCAGCCTATATACAACAAAAACATATACATCATGGTGCCTCTATCACACCACCACCTGCTCCTCCCTCAGGAGGTGGTGGCCCACCACCACCTGCCCCAGGCGGTGGTGGACCACCCACAGAACCCTCCTGCCCCGACGGCAGGCGTCCACTTGTCATCGCCGCAAGAACTGCTGCTCACCGCACTATGGCCCGCCATGGTGGCGGCACCCCCACACACTGCTCCAGGAAGCTCTCGTCCTGGATACGCGTCCACATGCCCTCAGGCACATCCTGCAACATCGTCTCCAGACGAAGGCGTATGTCATCAAAATCCACTCCGGCCGTCGCTGGAGGAGCGTGCGATGGCCCCGCACTAAGGTCATTGAACCGGCACCGCCTCGCTGCCCTCTTGGGCTCTGCTGGTCGCCCCGCAGCATCCTCCCGCCGACGTCTCTCTCCATGTGGCAGTCTCTCCAGCTCTCAACGAGTCGGCACCCTCTGCATCTCCACCTCGCGCCCGCGAGGTGCCACATTTGCACATGCAAAAAACAAAAACAAAAGATAGTATCAGCATCTATATCATATACATATGGACTGCTATCTCAAAAAACAATATACATCAAAACATGCACACCAATACTGAACATACCTCGATGGTTAAAATCCTCCCCTGGAGGTAGCACCATGTCCGGGTCCCCCCAGAAGTCCACCCCAGCATAGGGGTACTGAAGTATAACCTGTGGCATCTTCCGCCATATCCCCGCCGCCTCCGTTGAAAAGAAGTGGCCACCTTCGTCACCACCGTGACGAAGAAAAATGGTCGACCACCACCTCAATCGCGGCTCTCGCGCCCCCGGCATCTCCAGTAAAACCCTCGGCCGCAACATCGGCACCCTCTCTAAGAACCATGCCACTAGGATCGACCCAAATGCGAATTCTCCTGCACCTGTGGACCGACAGCGATCCAACTGCGCTACCATCTGCGCATGCAGCGTCAGTCCCCATGCAAACTTCTCGTCGGCCACCACTCTCTCCAGCACCAACAGCTGGCCACCACTAATCCGCTGGGTCGCAAGTGACCCATATATATGAACAATCATCGCCGCTATACAGTGATGTGCTAGGGAGTCTATAGCACTGATGCTCACCACAGTCCCAGACATAAAGTCCCGACCTGAGTAGTATCGCTGGCCAATCGTGACAAGGGATGTATCCCTAGGCAACACCGGCTCTGCTGGTAGGGGTGTTCCCTGAAAGGAGAGCCCAGTCAAGAAATAAATATCCTCCACCGCAGTGAAGGGGATCTGCTCTCCTCGTACGAGGAAGTAGTGCAGCTCCGGACTCCACATCTGGATCAGGAACTGCAATAAATACTCATGTGCCCATATAAACAGGCACTCAAAGAACTTTAGCAACCCACAGGTTTCCAAAGTAGCACGCACACTGGGCCCCTCAATGGCCACGGCATCTCGTAACTAGGCCCAGTCTCGCTCTCACCACCACACTGGCATCGTCACTACGATCAACCTGCAGACAACATAGACCCTATGTCAGCTCATGCAACCATCAATAGCATCAAAAAACATTCGTTTCTTACCCTTCAACCTTGCCTCCTAGGCGCAGTTTTTGTTCCCACAGGCGTGCACACATGCGCGCATGTTCATTGCACAGGCGCGCATATATGTGCGCCTGTGCAATGAACAGGTGCGCATTAAAGTGCACCTGTTTGCTTCACAGTCGCACCCCTACACGCGCCTGTTCACCATACAGACGTGCACCGGTGCGCGCATGTCAAACCTACAGGCGCGCACTGATGCGCGCCTGTTCAACTCACAGGCGCGCCCTTCGGGCGTGCCTTAAATTCCCCCTATCGCACACCCATGCGCGTATAATCGCTGTACAGGCGCGCACGCATGCGCGACTCTCACCGAGTCGCTCGTGCATGGGGGGGCCACATCCCCTAAATACCCCTGTACAGCTCCCCATACAAACCCTGCCCAAAAAATGAAAACCTATTTCTATGCAGGATGATCAGACCACTAACCTGATACTCGCAACTCCTCAAACGGATGCCTCGTCTTCCCCAAAACTCCAAATCTCCTCTAAAACTGTTGGTCCACTCACTATTGCAGCAGGTACAAATGAGGTGGAAATGTGGGCCCTACAGCTATATATAGGCCTTTTTCCAAACTTCCACTCACCATTCCGGGAGCCCAAGGTGTCCATTTTTCAAACCGTCTTCATCCATGGGATCAGCATCCCGTCACCTACATCACAGTAGTCCCTGGGTTGCTTTTCACCCTGAGCCCCCAGGGTGCCTTTTTTTCAGATCATGGTCAGGTATGCCCGCGCATAGTCACATTTATCAAATACATGCTCATATCTTTGATTCTCTTCAGATATTGTTCACTTTGGGTATTTGGTTGTCATGTGTGCAAGTACTTGATCATCATTCATCAACACCACCCCTTCAGGTATATACTCAGCACTGGCATGTAGTCTTTCCCACTGTATCGCATTTACATTTCCAGTCACACCCTCTGATATTGACCTCTAGGATCCCCATTCCCGGCTCTGCAGTACCCACACCTCCATTTGCACCTTCGGTACTGTCACCCGGTAGCATTCTCACCCACATGAGTTGTCCCATTCATAGCACCTTTTGGAACTTTTGAAACTCATGATGTTCTTCATTACCCTTTAGGGATAGGAGTCCCGATAGTCTTTCATCATGTCGCGCATTAACCACATACTTCTTCTCCTCATTTTGCTAGCTTTCCCACACGGACTCCCGGATTATCTCTTCACGGTTCTATTTTTTACCTGCACTTCCGCAGTATCATGAACCCTTCATTTCCTCCACACTCAGTTTGCCCATCTGCGAACCTACCTTCACTTCACCTACCTCATACAGAAACTCACCAATGGGGCCCCCACCCTTCATCAGTCTTCCAAACACATTATGCCCTCCTTGGGCCACCCATATCACACTGGGGCACTCGTTTCTGTATTTGTACATTTCTCCCCAATTATTCATTATTTATTGTACAAACGCCTTTATTTCCAGTCATTACATTTTCTTTTGTCGTCACTGTTGGCGACTTGCTTCCTTTTTGGCCACATGCAACCCATGTCACCCTTGGTTGGAGAATTACTTATCATCTACCCTTGCCAGCATCGTCCATATCTTCAGAGCACCTCACATGTCACTTACCTCTACCCTCTAAATTTGTTCACCTTGTCTCGCCTCTGGCACAACTTATCACCAGTCTTGTCTTCCCCCTGACACTCGACCTTGTTACACGGTTGCAGCCACTCTTTATCTCATACATCCTCCAACCAAGGGCAGTCTTGAGTCTTCCCACTTCTTGACTTCGTCCATGTACCTCTGCCACTTCCTCACCTCAGTAGATTCCACAAAGCCCTTTTCTTCTGGGAGTCGTGTTCCCCTTTTGTTGACATCAGCACAATTTTCCAGAAGGGCGACAGTATCTTGATTCTCATTCTCCATTCAATGAGAGATCTCGGACGGCACAGGGTGAAACACCATTACTCCCTGCTGTCGTTAGCCCCCATAACATTCGACACCAACACTTTCTCATGTTATTGTGGGTCTTACTTTGCGACTATTGCAGTTATTTTTATCATTTGCCGAAGACCTCTGAACTTGGTAGGGCCATCAATGCCCGCATCATCGCCGATATTTATTACCGCGATCATTTCCTATTATTCAGAGTATGATCCTTTGCAGAATTGTCTTCTGCCTTTATCATCACCGCCCCTGAGGGCACTGTAGTTTTCTACACCAACACTTCAGTCATCTTTTTTCAGAGTTACATAACACGAGCATGGGGCATGCCTGCCTCGTTTGTACACAGTTGTATATTCTACGCACCTTATGGAAGGTCGGGTTCTACCGGTTCCTTTCTCCTCCAAAGGATTGCTCTGAACGATCCCACTATTGCTCTCTCTTACAACAACATTCTCAGTAGAAGAAACATTGATGGATTTTGGCTATATGTATGCTCCTAATCTCATCCATCAGGGGGCATCTGTTATCACTGAAATTTCATCCGTACGTGGCGACAAGAACTCAGCATCGTCAAACAGCAATGAAGTCATTCATGGCCCTGAATTAAAATTACAACATTCAAAAAAGGTCAAAAACTATACAAAGTAGTGAAAAATTGAAGAGCGCTTTACAGAAGTTGGACGCGTGCGCGCATGCGCGAAACATAAACGTATCATGCGCGCATACGCGCACGATGCGCAGCTATTAGCGCAAAAAGCCACGCACCTGCTAAACGACGCATTTATTGAAGTGATCGGCCTCCCAACCACTTATGGATCAGCTCCCAAGCCGATTTGACCCTCAAATCTGAGCTGAATCCGCATGGTAGGCTGGTCAAAGACCTAATAATGCCCTAAATGGCCTCTTTT
>JZKD02S1727440.1:99529-120375 GCA_000966675.3 Picea glauca
TTGGTGTTATTTTATTTTATTAAAAATATATAAATAAAATATATATTTTATTTTTTTAATAAATAAAAGTAGTTTACTCTTTTATTTATGAGAAAAAAACTATTTTTCCTATTTTGAGGTAGATATAATATTAAAGGTTAAATTGTAACCAAGTATATAGTGTCATGTATTAGATTAAGATTATATTAGCTTTTTTGGAGATAGTATTTAGGAATTCGTCTTTCTTAATAATGTTATTTGAGGGTGGAAGCTTTGTATATACATGATTATGTTGTTGGATGTAGATTAGGTGGATAACTCAAAATATTGTAAATTTTGTCTTGTTTTGAAAAAAAAAATATGCATTTCTTGTTTGGTCTAGAAGTTTATGAGATTTTTTGTTTTTGTGTGGAAGATTTTTTATTTTTTCAACAATTATCTCGTGTCCAACGATTTGAGTTCGCCTAACGATTTTAATGGTAAAATCTATGGAGATATACATACCCTACCCCCTCTAGATTTGAACATATAACCTCTTAAAAGAAACACATATTCTTAACCATTAAACCTACTAATATATATACTAATAAATAAATAAACCTTAACAATATAAAATATTTAAACCTTTTTCATTCCTATCAACCTTGCACAAGCCTTGTGATTCAAAAAAAAATTACAAAAACGGTATATGATTCATGCATTTGGACAACAATTAATAACAACATTAGAATATGTGAAGGATGTGCATTTGGAATCTTTTGTATTGAACTAAATAAAATATTAAAACAAAAGCATTTGGAATCTTTTGTATTGAACTAAATAAAATATTTAAAAAAATTGAAGACGTGATCCATGCATTTCGGATCTTGTCATTTGTTTCTTTATCTTAACGGGGTTTTTTAGTGTGTATTTGGACTTTATCCTTGAAGCACTCTTTTACCAATATCTATTATTACCAATTTCACAACCTCTAAACCTCTATTATTGTACATCAAACCTATGTATGATTCTTGGCCATCGTGCTTATTGGTCTTTGTGATAGTGTGCTTGTGTTGTGTGTAAACACTTTTTCAACACACGATGTATCCTTCTTTCCTTGTTATCATATTTCATGCATCCAATATATCCTCCTTTCCTTGTTATCATATTCAATATCCTTTACACACACTTTGGACTTTATCCTTAAAGCACTCTTTTACCAATATCAATTTCACAACCTCTATTATTACCAATTTCATATTTCATATTATCCTCTATTATTACTTTGGATGTATCCTTCTTTCCTTGTTATCATATTTCATGCATCCAATGTATCCTCCTTTCCTTGTTATCATATTCAATTCATACAATCATCAATCACAATGCACATGTATCTTGAAAAACCGTGCAAAACCTTCTTCATGTTTCTAACAATATCAATGAAATGTATCATATTGTAAATATAAAACATATATTATATATTATTTAATGTTTAATATAAAACATATATTATATATTATTTAATGTTTAAATGGAGAAAAATTAATATTCCATGTTGATCCGAATGGTGTAAATTCATAATAAGTAAGTAATGTTTTGTTTATTTCAATTTGTTTTTTTTTTAAAATGGAAGGGGTCATAAATACTCTATCTATGCATGAAACCAATGAGAACAAAATCATTGGCCTTGTGTTCTCGGACCTTTACTAGAAAAATGATTTTTTTAACAAAAAATCACTTAACTGTTTTTTTTTTCTTTGCTCTACTAACCTCCAATGTCATCATCTTAGTATTGAGCTACCATGAACAATTTATGATCAATTATTCAATTATGAATTTCCTTTGTGGTGCCACTTTAGCTACACTTCCTTAAATTCGATCATTGTATCTGAATTTACAACAATTGGGATTTGTTTGTTTTCGAATTGTAGAAATATTCAGAGAAAGAATTGTAATCACCCAAACTGATTTTCAAATTGTTTAGTAATGCTCATTTGTTGATGTTCTCAAGCCCATAGGCCTTTCTTACAATTATAGGCATGAGGGTATATGAATATGTAATCCACGAATAGAGCATTGCATAGGTGCTTGCACATGACTATTTTCTTGAAGCATTAGTCTTGGCAATGCTAACAAAAAACCCAAGCTCAAAAAACAATTTGAGGCAAAGTCACTAATAATAGAGATGCTTGAACTCAGATTTGTGACTGTAATCTGTTGGATAGTTGGTTTGGATAGTTGGTTGCCATTTATGTCAACCCTTGGAGAGTGATATTGTAGATTGATGTCAACCCTTGGAGAAGCCTAGTAACCCCAGAGGTGTGGTTAAGGAACCCAAAAGTAATTGAGGAATATGGACATAAATATTAGTGAATTTGCAGGTGAGACTATTTTGGATGGATAGTACATGTCATGTCATTTCCGGTTATATGTGGTACGCCACATAACTCCTCAAGGTTAGGGAGTTATGGCTTGTGAAGTTGGAGAACCCTTATGAGTTATCTAGAAGCTTCTAGAAGGTCAAAGAAGTCAATTATTCTAGAAGTTCCTAGAAGAAGTTTACTAGTCAAATTGGTTGTAACTAGGAGTTAATCATGGGTAAAGTTGTTGCAATAAGAAATTAATTAAATAATAAAGTGGTTACAACAAGAAATTAGTTGAGGGTAAAGAAGGTATGTTTTGACTAATTAAAGAAAGAGGGTTAGCCCTAGAATATGGAGAAAGGGATAAAACTACAAGGAAAATTCTAGAGGAAGGCACTTGGAAAGTATAAGTAGGAGAGAAAGGGACTCCTATTAGCAACTATTGAAATTAGTTGAATATCTATTTTGTGAACGGTTATTTGTAGGCATAATTCACAAATCTGATGTTTCACAAAGCTGAGGAAGCGAAGAAAGTTTGAAGGAAAAGTTTCAGAGCTGCAAAGGGAAAGGGTTTCTAAAAACCCTAATTATTGAGGTCCTCGCAGGTCCTCCTATATGTGTCTAGCAAGGCATCCTCGCAGGTCAACTAGTGTGCAACAAGCGATGCATTCATAAATTTGGGAAAAAGGGTTGGAACAAACTGTAGAAGATGAGTAAGCTATGGTTATCTGAGATCTAATGTTACAGGCCAATCACAAAGCTACATGTATGATTGTATGTGTATTTTTGAAGGGTGTTTGATGATGGTATATGGTTTAGTTTTGGATCATATGCTTGAGGCATGGCTTGGATGCATGGTAAAAACCCTAGTTTATGGATTGAGGTATTTTTGTTAGGGTATTGTTGATCATGTTAATACTTTCTCAATAGTGTTATGGTTCCTTGTTATAAGCACCTATTTGGACATATATTTGAGGTATATGCTTGTATATAGATGAGGAATGGTCTTGTGAGTTTGGGCATCTTCCTAGAGGCACTATTGGATGTATACTACTTGCTGTAGTGAATGGTTTTGAGGCAAATCTATTGAAGTATATTGTTGTTGAATGTCTGAGTTTTATTGGCATATCTTATGGAACATTGTGAGAGGATTTTTTTAGTGAGCTTGGTATATGATTAGTACACATTTAAGGCTACATAAGAGTGAAGGTTTGGCACATGATTTGATGTGAGGGTTTATGGTATTTGGATCATGGATAGTATGATGTATTGCTAGAGGAATTTTGTTGGATACTTTGGTATATGGTTGAGACTTGTAGTTGATAAGTTGGCACATACATGAGATGTATTGTATGGTAATGTTGGTACATCTTGATGAGTCATAGTTTGAGTTGTTGTTGATACATGATTGGTACATGCTTGGTACATTGTTAGAGGCATTTATTGGTAATGTTGTTGGAGACATTTGTGAAGTATTTTTGGCACATGGTTTATGGATGATGTGGCATATATGTATTGGTATACTTTTAGAAGAACATATTTATTGTGGTACATCTTGTTGATGTTTGTGAGTAGTCTTGGTTGATGCACATCTTGATGATATTGTGCATATGGTTGAGAGTTGTCTTGGGGATGGATCTTGGTGAGTAGATATGATTTGGTTGATGAGATTGATGTGACAAGTTGTTTGGATATCTTGTTGTGACAAGTTTGGTGCATGGTTGATGCACTTGTTTATGGTACAGGTTGAGGTACAGGTTTGGTGCATAGTTGATGCACTTGTGATGGTACAGATTGAGGTACATGTTGATGCATGGTTGATGCATGATACAGGTTGTTGTGACAGTGACAGACTGAACAGGTTGACAGGTTACAGGTTAACAGTGATAGAGTGACAGTGGAAGTATCAATTATTTTATATTTATAATTCAGGGAGGTTGGATGGGGCAAGAAAAGTGGGTTGTAGCCTCTTTCCGGTTGGAGCTGAATAATTAGAGAGATGGAACTTCCTTCAGGTTGGAGCCTAATAACTAGGTGGTTGTAGCCACCTTTTGGTTGTAGCCGAAGAACCGAGGGGGTTGTAGCCTCCCTCTAGTTGGAGCCAAATAATTAGGGAATTGGAGCTTCCTTCAGGTTGGATCCTGAGAAAATAAGGGGTTGAAGCCTCCGTCTAGTTGGAGCTGGTGAATTGGAAGTTGGTTATTCCTTGAATGTAATTCTTTGACATATAAGAAAATCATTCCGTGTTTTTCTCTTGCATTGGGTTTCCACGTAAATATTGGTGTACTGTGTATTGTGTGGATGTGTTTATTATTGTTTATTATGCACTGATGGATGTTAATGTTTATGATACAATAATATATTGATGATGAACTTATGAACATGGTTGAATAAGTTAAAGGAATATAAATTGTGGTCAAAAGTTGTATAATTGTTCATTATTGATTCCCCTACCCTCTTAGTAATCCAACAATTGGTATCAGAGAATGTTCCTTCAAGGAAACAGTTTAACCACTGGAAAGTAGATCATGGAGTACAGTAGGAATGGAGTACCAATGTTCATTGTGAATGGAGTACAAGTGTTTAGTTTGAATGGAGTACCAATGTTCAATGGTCAGAAGGGTCTAAAGTATGAATTGTGGAGTATCAAGATTGTTAGCACTTCGTAAATCTATTTGGCTGATAAACAAACGACGAAGGTAACTTTTTCAACCAACTTTGAGACCCGAAACTAGCCTTTCAGATCTGGAGAGGTCTCTCTCAGAAATGGCGCAGTCTCTGCGTAGGATATGACTTTGAAAACAATGGCTAGATTTGACACCTTATGGTAAAATGGTTTCTGGTTATATTGGTGCAAAAAAATAAAACTTGGTCTATGGAGTCAATCTGATGAAGAGACTGAACAAATGACTCAGTGACTAGATTCGAGAGGAGAAGGCTAGGCGAGAAACAAACTTCAGTGTAAACCGTAAAGTGTGGCGAGAGAAAAACACAGTAAGTAACTCAAGAGCGCCACTGTGGATGAATTCAAAGTTAGCTTGAGAGGAAAACGTTTTGTCTAAGTGGCGTGAACAAGGGGCACTATACAACAAATCTACAAGTTTGAAAATTCTTTCAGAAATAGATAGTATAAGATATGAAATAAAAGGTAACAGAAAACACATACGTAAAGAAAGGGACACAATACATCCGACTATCACAACTATAATCTTTTCATCAAATCACAGGACCTTTGCATTAAATTTCGGTCAAAAAATCAGATTACATACAATAGCAGTCGTTTACTCAATTTGTCAACCAACCCTACTTACATAGAAAAGATGAAATATATAAATGAGGGTGCTGCTTGGGTTGCCCTACTTTCTAACCGTTAACCCTAAACTAGGAAAAAACGCGCCACATGTGCCAGAGACTCTTCGCATGGTACTATCCAAAAATAGGCAATAGTCACGCCTGTCCACTAACGACTGTCTTCAGGTTCACCACGGGGTTTGATCGTCAGCTGGGATCCAATGTGGGGAAAGATGTGTCACTGAATCTCTTGATTGGCCTAGTGAATAGGTGTTTGTAAAAGCTTGTTGTCTGTAATATTGGCTTCGCCTTCCGTTATGCGCCCATTTGCTGGAGAACTGTGCGCAGTAAATAGTTGTTTGATTCTCATGACCGTTATCAAAATGGTAGGATACTTTAGAGAACACGTATCACTCAAAACTGTTGTGAAGAAAATTTCGCCCGTTAAACTTTCTCTTTCTATGCGCTGGCAAGAGCCACGCATATTTCCTTTTCGACTGCTTCGCTTCTCTAGGATGCTCTGTGTGCCTTTCTTATGACGACCTTTGCACCTCTCGCAACTGGAAAATAACTTTCTGCGCCTCTCTAAGCTTCCTTTTTAGCCATGCCACGTTCCCTCCGTGACTTTGTGCAGTTGATGCTTCCACGATCTTTGTTGCTAGTTGTTGCCTTAATTCCCTGTTCTCCTGATAGAGCTCGACAATAGCCATATTTTCTTGTTTCATCTGCTGAGATGGCACTTCCTCATTTTCTCCCATGGAGTCTGCTTTCCTTTCTCTGTTCCTGCCTTCGCAGCTCAATTTTTCGACAGGTTCTAGCTGGATGGCACCTCTGAGTAGTTCTTCAACTATCAATCTGACACACGGTTCTTCTGTAATTTGAGCCTTCATGATCTCCTCGTTATTTCTAGGCCTACCCCTCCTCCGAGGCAATTGTTGTTGGGAGGAGGGGGCTCTTGCTGTCTCCCTTTCTTGTATGAATTTCTCTGCTTCGACTGTTCCACGACTTGATCTGGTCTTTTCTGCAGGTGAAAGAATGGTTCCTTCCACGTCTTTGGGAATGGTTGCCGTGGGTGAGAAATAATTCCAGTCTCTTTGGGGTTCAGACTTCATAGTTTTTTCGCTCTGCGCACCTTTTCCTACGCTCTGAGAAGCCGCCATGGCGCGACCAAGTTATACTATGCGCGCAATGTATTGAACGAATTCATAGGGGGAGTGGTTCTGAAACAACTGGATTGGCAAGGGGAAACTACAAAAAGAGTTTAGGCCTGGTTCTATGCCTGGAGGGCACGCTGAGCATATGATATTTATAATGAATTGGCCAAGAGAGGGAATCATGTTGGAAGGCAGCGAATTTATGGCAATGAGATGTTTCAAGTAGAATTGCAAGTTGTCCATGGAAAATCCCCGCATGTAGGATGCAAGTGGTAAGGCTTGCTGAGCATGCCTAATATACACACCGCGATTTTTCATTCTCTCGGCCTTCATGATGAACTGATAATAACTATTGTACTTGTTGACGCGACCTTTATTAACCACTTAACTCGATCAAGGCACGTAGAAACTGGCTTATTAATGGGATTCAACCTTCTAGTAAAGACATGCCCATACCACATATACAATTCCCGACTCTAACACCCTTTCCCATTTCCAAGGGCCAATCGACCATTTGCTGACTTCAAAATCACAGTGCTACATACTTGACTTCACATGTTTGGGCGCATGGGTCATAACGTGACTCAAAACTGACTCTAAATGGAAAGAAAAATGGCGATGCTAACAACTGGCTCCAACGAGGATGCTATCCTCCCTGTGAGGTAACAAAGAATAGTAGACCAGGTTCCTGACCATTAGGATTTTTTCGACCTCTAGACACTAAGAAATATAAATGACAAAAAGAAAATAAACTAGACTCATTGACACAACTTCTAAGACTTTAGCATAAACTTAGGGCCTTCACTTCGGGCTTCAATTTTCTGTTGATCTACTGACTCGACGCAAAAATAAAATGACTATTTACAATGACAAATGACTTAAATGGACTTTATTTCATCAGGTAATGGTTGAGGAACCTGTCGTTTACAGGACCCCAACCAAGACACTCTCCATTGAGTCCTTGTAGGAAATAAGGATTTTCTCTGTAGTACGCGCTGATTTTGTACAACCCCGTCCAAAGTTGATCGAACTTTCCATGCTTTCCTTTACCTTCATTTCTCATGTCCCATCTCAACACCAAATCTCCTACCTGAAAATATTCCTGCTTGGAATGTTTGTCAAAATCTTTCTTTATATTCTCATGATGGAGCTAAGATTGATTATACACCTTCTCCCTCGCCTGCTACGTGTGAATCAACTAGTTTATCCTCCTCTGGGCATCATCTGGCTCGACTTCCTGCTCTTGCAAAAACTTCCTGACAGGCGGTCCCAGCGTAGTAGGGAAGATTGCGTCTGCGCCGTAAAGGATCTGGAAAGGTGACGTTGATATGGATTTTTTGGTGGTAATCTGATCTTCCCACAACGCATAGATAAGATTCTTATGCCAGTCCCTCTTGTTGTCTTGCAAGAGTCTTTTGATGATCCTGGCCAGGCTCTTATTTAAGGATTCCGCTAACCCATTTCCTTGTGGATAATATGTCGTGGAATGCCCCAGGGTTATGTTATAATCCTGACAGAACTTCTCCATCTTTTGAGACTTGAATGCGACCACATTATCTGTTATGATCTTAATAGGACACCCGAACCTTGACAAGATGTTTCTCGCCAGGAGCTATATGATGACTGCGTCGATAGCGTGCTTTGTGGGGAGCACCTCAATCCACTTCGTAAAATAATCGGTGGCCGTGAGGATCCATTTATACTGCGCAGAGGATGGCGGGTTTATCTCTCCTATGAAATCTAGGCCCCACTACATGAAAGGTGCTTTGACTGAGATTGGCTTTAACGACAGGGACTGTAGCTTTCTCCTCCTATCAAAATATGGCATTTGTGGCAGCTGGAGACCTCTTTATATACGTTAGTGAAAATCGTCGACCAGTAATAACCCACCCTCAGGATCTTGTGCGCAGTGGTATTCCAATAGTGGTGCCCTCTGTAGTCGCCTATGTGAAACTCCTATATGGCCCGTTTCGCGTCGTCCTCCAGCAAACAGCTTAACAATATTCCTCCGGGATCTTTCCAATATAATGAATTGTCCAAGACATAGAACTTACTCGCTTTAATCTTGAGGAATCTTGCCTTAGTCTTACTCACGCCTGGAGGAGCCTGGAGATTCTCCAATACATATACAATGTCTGCATACCATGGCAAACCAATGAAACGCTGAGGCACTTGCACAACTTTTTCTTCTTGAGGCCCTTCCTATAGATCGACAATGAAGTTCATTCCTACAGTGTCGCAGTCCGACTGCGCTATCAACTTCGCGAGGCCCTGACCTTTGACTAGATTTGTAGGCTTGATCTCAAGATCGTATTCTAATATGGCTGCTATCCACTTTCCTCTCCTTCCTTCCGAGTCAGGCTGAGTCAGGATGTCCTTTACTGAACTGTTGGGCACACAAGCGATGACATGGGAGTGCAATATGTATGTCCTGAATTCCTTCAAATCTTTTACTAAGGCATACGCCTTCTTTTCCATAATATTGTACCTTAGGGGAGTGTTACGCAGTGTCCAGCTGAAATAGACTATGGGTTTCTCAAAATCCTGTTCGTCCTTCTGCAACAGTACGTTGGTAATAGTGTGTTCTGAGGCAAATGAAAAAAGGAGGAAATCCTTCGTAAAGTCCGGGCTAGCTAGCACAGGGGATTTAGTCAGAGCCACTTTTATATCTTCGAAGGACTTCTTGGCCTCCAGATTCCACTTAATCTAGTTTCCCTTCCTGAGCATGCAAGTTATATGTTTTATGATTTCTGCCAGGTTTGCGATGAATCTCCTCAAAACATTTACCTTGCCCAGGAAAGATTGTACTTCCTTTTTACTACGCGGGGTGCCAATATTCAAGATCCCTTCAACCCTGTCGGGGTCTATTTTAATTCCTTCTTTGCAAATGATGTGCCCCAAAATTTTTCCTTCCTCCACCGTGAAATGCGGTTTCTTTGGATTCAGTGATATGCCGAACTTTCTGCACTTTTGGAAAACCCTCTTCAGGTGCTCGAGATGATGTTTGTTGGAGGTAGAATACACTGTGATGTCGTCCAGATAAATCACGATGAACTTATCCTTCTCATCAGAAAACATAATGTCCATTTCCCTTTGAAAAGTGGCACCAACGTTCATCAGGTTGAACGACATCTTAGCGTACATGAATGTTCCCCACAGAGTGGTGAAGGCCGTCTTCTCTCTGTCGTCCGGGTGGACCATGATTTGGTTATATCCTGAGAAACTATCCAGCATGGACATATTCTAAGATCCCACTACCTTTTGCAATATGTAGTCCATTTTGGGAAGGGGGTATTGTTCTTTGAGAGACACCTTATTTAAATTTCGGAAGTCTACACATAGTCTTATCTCGCCGCTTTTCTTTCTTACAGGTACTAGGTTAGCTACCCACTTCGAGAATCTTAAGGAAACAATAATTTGGCATCGAAAAGCTTCTTTACCTCTTTCTCGATCAATGACAATAACATGGGATTTATCCATCTCAGCTTCTGTTTGAAAGGCTTTTGATCTTCCTTGAGAGGGATAACATGTTGGATCACCTTCGTATCATATAATTTCAGATCGTCGTAGCTCCACACAAAGATCTCCAAGAAATCCTTCATGAGCTTTACGCAATCTTGCTTGACCTCCGGACTAAGTGTATTTGATAATTTTACCATCTTTGGATCTACCTCAGTCCTGATGTTGCAGTCTTCCACGTCTTCTTCACTTGCGGTGATATTGGGGTTCTTAGCCACATCATTTTCGTCAAACATATTTTTTAGTGGCACCAACCCCTTTGGAATAATATTGTTCTTTAGTTGTGTTATATCCCTTCCCACGATCTGGTTTTGGAAAGGGTCATCATTACTACGCACATTTGCGCCCTCATCTTCGTCGCCCTAGTATTCCCCGTCGATGTTTGTGTTAGTGAACTCGTCGCTCATAAGGAGGAATATTTCCACCTATTTGTCATCGTCAAACACCTACCAGTGTTTGATGTTGTCAGGTATTCCCGGCCTGTGATTAAACTTGATTTCATATCTTTTATCTGGAAGGATTGGAATCTTGAAAACTGAGGCCGAGGTGGCCAATGCATTGGCGATCTGATTTTGTTCTCTGGGGATAGTAGTCAGGTCATACTCTGAAAATCCTTCGAGAAGGTCCAAAGCCAAATTTATGTATGCTCGCAGTCTGGGGTGTTTGGTCTGATACACACCCTTCACCTAATTTATGATTAGCTCAAAATATCTGCGCACTGCTATCCTCTACGTGCCTATCTCTTTCAACACATGTAAACCCAAGATTAGCGCTTCATACTCGGCCATGTTGTTAGTGCATTCAAACGCGAGCTTGTATGAATGCAACTTTGTGATTTCTTTAGGGGGGCTCACCCATATGCCAGCCCCAACTCCTTCTCGGCTGAATACGCCGTCAAAACTCATGTTCCAGAATCCATTTTTTGCGCGGTCCTCTAGGTCGACGCACTCTGTTGTTTCCTGTGCGGTTTCCTCATTAGCTGTTGTGATGGTCGTCGGTCCTTCTTCTTCGAAGCTAAAGTCATTGCAGAATATAGACGAACCCACTTCGGTGTCAATGATGTATATAGGATGATTGTGGGGCTACATATTGCTACTTACCATGCATTTCAACAACACTTCTCTGTACATCCTTCTGTCATGGCCAAAAGTAGGGATAGTGGCGTACATCATATCCATCTGCAACATGCCCTTCAACTTCGCAGCCCATGATCTCGAGAGAAGCATGCCGAACTTCGAGGGTATGTGTGTGATGACTATTTCCATGACCATGTTCTTGGTGGGGATTTGAGCCAACGATACAACTAGGTCTTTGATAATACCCAAACATTTAAATTTCCTCGAATAAAAGGAGAAAAGGTCCTTGTATGGTCTAGTGACTTCTAAACCCAACTTGTCCATGATCACCTTTGGCATGAGATTGTGTGATGCGCTAGAATCAAGCATGGCATTATGCAGGGTCAGATCATGGATCTGCAGACTGACATAGAAAGGAGGGACATCTTCTGCATCGCTTGTCTCTTCGACGCATGGACCAAACAAGATGGAAGGGTGGTCGTCTCGAATGTTCAGAGTATTGGGGGTCCTTCCCATTTTCATCATTTTAATTATTTGTTCCCGATACTCACCCTTTCTAATGAGTTCATTGAACATGACAAAGATTTTGATTTTGGCCATTTTGTGTTCAAAATTGAAAGGGGGACAGGTTTTTTCTACCTCATTTCCGCTCGTCTCCTGGCCTGTCTCTGGGGATTTCTTGGGGACTTCCTCCTTCAACTTCGCCTTCTCGGTTTCATCCTTGGTTGCGCTGTCCAGTCTCGGTCGGCTTGTGGAAGGTGTGTCAGCTGTAGGCTTCTTTACGGAGTTCGTTTGTTGCGGCTCGACAGGTACATCTTTACTTCGGAGGTTGTACTTCTTCTGGAACTGCATGATATCATTTTGATAACCTTTCCTAAAATCTTCCATCTCCCAAGACGGTGCATCGTCTGTTTCGAGTATCATACCATCATCGACTTCCAGCGCGAAGTCTTCGTTTTGGCTCATATATCGACTGTGTTTGTTCTTTGTCAAGAACACGCATGTGTTTTTGTCATCACAACAATGCATCTGGTCATCGAAAGTCTGGTCAAAATCCTCGTCTATGTAGTTGTTCTGGAAAGGAGGTCTTGTTTGTTGGTCACATGGGTCCCGCTGCTTGATTTGAGGAATCTGACCCCTCTGAAGATTCTGATTTCTGGGCTGTGGGTCGTTTTGTACTCACGCATCAGGAGTGTTTCCCATGGACATTTTCTCCATCAACGTTTCCATGGTCTTCATCATCATGTCGAATTTGTCGTCTTAGGACCGCGATGTCGATGACTGTGCATCTCCCTGGGGTCTCTTGTCGCCCTGATTGAACCTCGGTTTTATTTTCCCTAATTCCATCATGTTCACTTCATCCTCGACAACTTTACTCATTATAGCATCTAGACTCACCATTCTTCTTTCTCTTAGCAGCAGAGCAAAGTCACTGTCGAAGGACTCTGCGTACCGCAACTGTGCAGCACCGGGAGGGGGATTTACTTCCGCAGGGATGGGGTTGTACACCTTCAAGAAACGAGCCAAGAACTCCTGCACCATATCCTTCAGTGATTTCTTCATGTTATTGTATTGTGTTAGCAACTGCAAAGGGTTCTTCTTATCCCCCCATTTATTTAGGAATGACCTTTTGAATGTGGTGAAGTCTCGAATGCTCGCGGGTAGGAGGGATATGAACCACTTTCTTACATCTCCCAAAAGGCTTTGCGCAAAAATCCTCATTTTTGCATCTGTGTAGTCCACCTCCTCCAGGTCGACAAAATCGTTAAACCAATCAAGGTGTCTCTCGGCGAAAACATTTCCCTCAGCATTGTAGAGTCTGATTCTTTGGCTATAATTTTGAGGCAAGTCATGTAATTGGGCTGGCAGAATGAGGGGAACAAATCTGGCACCCATAGCCCTAGGGGAATTCAGATTTTGGGGGATATTATTTGTCACCAGGGCTTGGAAATTGTTCGGGTCGAAAACAGTCTTGTCCAAACTGGTTTCTGACTTGGACTTGAATAGAGTTTGCTTGAAAAATGCATCAAACTCAAGGTATTTAATGATCTTCACGTCATCTTTGGGAAAGGACAGACTTCTATCTAGGAAATAAAATGGGTCCGGTGTCTTCTCTCTAGCCTTGCACAAAATCTTCTCGAGGTCGCACACAGGCTCAGAGGGGTTTGGGTCAGGATTCGCTATGGTGTAAAACGTCTTTGGATCCAGGTTTTCTGAGTAGTGCTACTTAGGGATACTGGTTTGTTTGGACTGGAGTCTCCAGGGTAAAGGTTTCAAAATATATGGGTTTTTGTCCCTCTGATACCCTCAGGGGCCAAACTGCAATGTTTGTTGTTCTCCCGGGGAAAATATTTTCAACTTCATCCCCGACAACGATGCCAGAATGTTAGCACTCTGTAAATATATATGGCTGATAAACAGACAAATAAGGTAACATTTTCAACTAACTTTGAGACCCAAAACTAGCCTTTCGGATGTGGAGAGGGATCTCTCAGAAATGGCGCAGTCTCTACGCAGGATATGACTTTGAAAACAATGGCTAGATTTGACACTGTATGGTAAAATGGTTTCTAGTTATAATGGCGCAGAAAAGTAAAACTTGGGCTATGGGGTCGATCTGAGGAAGAGACGAAACAAATGACTCAGTGACTGGATTCGAGAGGAGAAGGATAGGCTAGCAACAACCTTCAGTGTAAACCGTAAAGTGTGGTGGGAGAAAAACACAGGAAGTAACTCAAGAGTGTCGCTGTGGACAAATTCAAAGTTATCTTGAGAGGAAATTTTTTTGTCTAAGTGGCGCGAACAAGGGGCGCTGTACAATGAATCCGCAAGCTTGAAAATTTGTTCCTAAATAGACAGTATAATATATGAAATAAAAGGTAACATGAAACACATACACAAAGAAAGGGACACAATACATTCGACTATCACAAATAGAATCTTTTCATCAAATCACATGACCTTTGCATTAAATTTTGGTCAAAAACTCAGATTACATACAATAGCAGTCATTTACTCAATTTTCCAACCAACCTTACTTACATCAAAAAGATGAAATATATAAACGAGGGCGTCGCTTGGGCTGCTTTGCTTTCTAACCGTTAACCCTAAACTAGAAAAAAATGTGCCACATGCGCCAGAGACTCTTCGCATGGTACTATCCAAACATAGACAATAGTCACGCCTGTACACTAACGATCGTCTTCAGGTTCGCCACAGGGTATGATCGTCGGTCAGGATTCGATGTGGGGAAATATGTGTCATTGTATCTCTTGATCGGGTATCCTAGTGAAAAAGTGTTTGTAAAATCTTGTTGTCTGTAATATTGGCTTCGCCTTCCATTATGCACCCATTTTCTGGAGAAATGTGAATAGTAAATAGTTGTTTGACTCTCACAACCATTATTAAAATCGTAGGATAATTTAGAGGACACGTATCACTCAAAAATGCGGTGAAGAAAATGTCACCCGTTAAACTTTCTCTTTCTGTGCGCTGGAAAGAGCCACACAGATTTCCTTTTCGACTGCTTATCCTTCTCTGGGATGCTCCGTGTGCCTTTCTTCTACCGACCTTTGTGCCTCTCGCAGCTGGAAAATAAATTTTTGCGCCTCTCTAAGCTGCCTTTTCATCCATGCCACGTTCCCTCCGTGACTCTGTGCAGCTGATGCTTCCGCGGTCTTTGTCACAAGCTGTCGCCTTAATTCCCTGTTCTCCTAATAGAGCTCGACAATAGCTAGCTTTTCTTGTTTCAACTGTTGAGATGGAACTTCCTCATTTTCTCCCATGGCGTCTTCTTTCCTCGCTCTATTCCCTCCTTCACGGCTCGATTTCTCAGCAGTTTCTAGCCAAATGGCACATCTTAGTAGTTCTTTAGCTATCAATCCGATGCACGGTTATTCTGCAATTTGAGCCTTCATGATCTCCTCGTTCTTGCTCAGCCTACCCCTCCTCCGAGGTAGTTGTTGTTGGGAGGAGGGGGATCTTTTCGTCTCCCTTTCCTGTATGAATTTCTTTGCTTCAGTTGTTCCGCGACTTGATCTGGTATTTTCTGTAGGTGAAAGAATGGTTCCTTCCACGTCTTTGGGAATGGTTGCTGCATGTGAGAAAGAATTCCAGTCTCTTTGGGGTTAAGACCTTGCAGTTTTTCCGCTCCGTGCAACTTTTCCTACACTCTGAGAAGCTGCCATGGCACGACCAAGGTATACTCTGTGCCCAGTGTATTGAGCGAATGCACAGGGGGAGCGGTTATGAAACAACTGGATTGGTAAGGGGAAACTGCGAAAAGAGTTTAAGCCTGGTTCTATGGCTGGAGGGCATGTCGAGGATATGAGATTTATAAAAAATCGGCCAAGAGAGGGAATCATGCTGGAAGGCAGTGAATTTATGGTGATGAGATGTTTCAATTCGAATTGCAGGTTGTCCATGGAAAATCCCCATGTGTAGGATGAAGGTGGTAAGGCTTGCTGAGCATGTCTAATACGAATGCCACAATTTTTCATTCTCTCGGCCTTCATGATGAACTGATAATAACTGTTGTACTTGCAATGCGACCTTTATTAACCACTTGACTCGACAAGGGCACATAGAAACTGGCTTCTTAATGGGATTCGATCTTTTGGGAAAGACATGCCCATACCACGTATACAATTTCTGACTCTGACACCCTTTCCCATTTCCAAGTTCCAACCGGCCATTTTTTGACTTCAAACTCATGGTGCTACGTACCCAAATTCACATGTTTGGGTGCATGGGTCATAACGTGACTCAAAACCAACTCTAAATGGAAAGAAAAATGGTGGCGCTAACAAGGATGGAATTTTTTTCAAAGGCACATGGATATGATATTTGGAAATAATTTGTGACATGATATAATGCTACAAAGAAACCTAAGAGTGAAGCCAATAAGAAATTGAAAAGGAACAAAAAAATAACATTAGATTTTATCTTGGAAGGATTTCTTGATTCAGTAAAGAACAAAGTGGGACAATGATCGAGATTATTTTTGGCACGAAATGAGAGCAGAGATATAATAAAGAAATATATAGATATATCTCAGATATCAAATAATATAACAAAAATATATCAGAGATATAACCATAAACATAGAGATACAGTAATACACAATTTCTATTAATGAGCGAAATGTACAAGACTGTAAAAATACAGAGTGAAAGACTCGCTAAAATGGTGGCAACTTATCTTTGAGAAGAGATGTGATGGCTACTGACATTTGTAGGAACATGATTACAATGAGGCTCTAAATACCTTTTTAACATAAATAAAATCCAAAACCCTAACCTCGGAAGATGAAAATCCAACAGTTTTGTGGACCCTGTTTTGGGTAGTTTGGTGTATCAACTTCCTGGGGGCGTAACTTTGGCATATGATCTGAGTTTTGGGTGCATGATATCTCGTTGGAAATGTATCTTCGAGGAGATTCATTTTGGGGGCTCAATTAAAGCCTTTGGCCATAATTGAGGTGCTTGATCTTGAAAAAACTTCATTTAGGCCCTCAAAATGGCCCTGAAAGTTTAGGAACCGAAAAACTGCTAAAAAATAGTAAGTTGCCAGAATAATATTTTGAGCTAGTTGGAATAGTTGGGTGGCCACCGATATCCACCTGGATTAGACATTTTTCTTCAGGTAAAGATCTTTGGTATAAGATACATAATTTCTACTTTGAGGATTCTCCAATCATAGAGTTCGATAATGCTAAAGAAGATGCAGGTACAAAACAAGAAGATAGATGTTCATCATGTCAGAAAGATTCATAAGAAGAAGAATGTGTAATCAACATAAGTGATGAGACAAAAAATCCCAATGAAATAGAAGAAAATAATGAGATTGAAAAAGAAAATAATCATGAAGAAAAATTCAGTCAGCGAGAAAGAGAACTTGAAGATAAAATAATCACATTGAAGATACAACTTGAAGAAGCAAAGTGAACAGAAGAAGTCATGAAGATTTAGATGATGAAGAAAGAAGAAGAGGTTGAGAATCTTGAAGAAGAAGTTGTCACATCGATAAATAAAATCGTCAAACTCAACAAGAATGTTGAAGAGACAAAAGCATCCACATCAGCAATAGAGAATGAAGAGAAGCATTACAGGTTGCCAAAAAAGAAGAATGAAGAAAAGAGTAAGAGTTATGCAGAAGTACTCAAGGAATAAATCATGAATCAAAGAAGAATGAGTATAATAGAGATACATCTTCAACAAGACCTACCACATTCAGGAAACAAATAAGCTTCAACCATAATGAAGGGATCCACAAAAGAGAAGATCATGATCAACCAAGACAAGAAATTAGAAGGACTACACAACAAAGAACATCATGCACTCCCAGGTATGTAAATTCATTTTATGGTCATTTTTTTCATTGTACTAACTTTGGACATAAGTTTTCAGATTGCATGGCTTATGGAAGAAAGGTTCAAGAAATAAATTCTTATGTGGCCCCACATAACATTGAATGTTACAAATTCCATAACTATGGACACATAGCTTGTGATTGTAGAAGCATGATGGACAATTCTTTGAGAAAGAACACTAATATCATATATAAGAAAGTATGGAAAAGAAAAAAAGAAGAACAGTGGAGAAAGACCAAGTCCTAGAGATCGCAAGATTGGCAATAATACGAGACGAAGGCAAATCTACAAAGAAAAAGGAAGATGTCAGAAATAGAAAGGTTTGGAGAAGAAATGAAAGAAAAGAAGAGTAGGTAAATAAGGAACAAGTTGAAGAGATTGTACTCTTAGGAATTATAGATCGGGATCAATCCACGGGAAAAAAGAGAAAAGTCAAATTTCAGAGGGATTATGAATCTACAGAAGAATAGGATGATCATTCTGCATCATAGAAGGTATTATTCTAAGTCATCCATCTTGGAGATTCCCAGGTGATATGGATATTAGATAGGGGGAGTCTATGCAGTAGCTGAGACAGATCAAAGAACCATATTTTGAGAAACTTACATAGTTTGAGTAGACATACCTAGAGCAGTTAGTTAGCAGAAGTACGATATGACAAATTGATCAGTTGGAAAATTACACAGGCATAAGTCTATGATTGTATTCAAACATAGATATATTCAACACAACTTATTCCAGATATGCATAGTTTGGTTTACAGATTGAGAAGACCAATGGACATAGTTGACATTTGATGATCAGTTGCACCAGTGAAGACTTCATGATAGTATAATGATAGATGGGTCAACATTATGGACAATTGAGTAGCATATTCTTGGACAGTATGGACAAAGATGGATTCATAGATTGGTTCAAAGAGTGGTTCATATATTTATTCATAGATTGGTTCAGAGAATGTTGGATGATTATGATAAAGGAATATTTGAATGCTTAAACTTTGAATGCTTAGTCTTGAATGCTTAATTTGGAATGATTTTTACATATGTTAGTTGATTACACGAGGAAGCACCAATTAACAATAATTGTAAAAGGAAGCATGTACATGATGACCTATATTGATCTACACAACAACGTGCAGATAAATAATTAGAGAGAGAGATTAAAAAATGAATATTAGTAGCATACAGACATGGAGACACACCCATAGGGGGAGATATTCTTTTAACCAGGATTGGTTAGAATAGATATAGTTTCAGATCGATAGGGAGAGTTAATACTTTTTCAAAGGGAGAGAGAGAGTAATTAGAGGCATGAATATAGGGGGAGAAACCCCAAGGACAATTTAGATAGGGGAAGCAACACAAAGGACAATGTAGACAAGGTGAGCAGTCCTGAGGAGAATTCAGTAAGGGGGAGAAACTCCAAAGGGATATACCCTTTTCCATTGATGTCAAAGGGGGAGAGATAGAAACATTGATGAGGAGCGATGATCACGGGGAGCATGAGCATGCGTATTTTCATGACTAATGTTGCCATCAATGTTGGTGCTTCCATCAATGCCAAATGGGGAGATTGTTGGATAATTGGTTTTGATAGTTGGTTGTCATTGATGTCAATAATTGGAGAGTGATATTGTAGATTGATGTCAACCCTTAGAGATTGATGTCAACCCTTGGAGAAGTTTAGTAACCCCAGAGGTGTTGTTAAGGAACCCAAAATTAATTGAGGAATATGGACATAAATATCAATGAATTTGCAAGTGAGACTATTTTGGATGGATAGTACAAGTCGTTCTGTTTTCCGGTGATATGTGGTATGTCACATAACTCCTCACATTTAGGGAGTTATGGCTTTGTGGAGTTGGAGAACCCTTTTGAGTTATCAAGAAGCCCTTAGAAGGTCAAAGAAATCAATTATTCTGGAAGCTCCTAGAAGAAGTTTACTAGTCAAATTGGTTGTAACTACGAGTTAATCATGGGTAAAGTTGTTGCAATAAGAAATTAATTAAATAATAAAGTGGTTACAACAAGAAGTTAGTTGAGGTTAAAGAAGTTATGATTTGACTAATTAAAGAAAGAGGGTTAGCCCTAGAAGATGGAGAAAGGGGTAAAACATTTACAAGGTAACTTATAGAGGAATGCACTTGGAAAGTACAAGTAGGAGATCAAGGGAATCGTATTAGCACCTATTGAACTTAGTTGATATCTATTTTGTGAAAGGTTATTTGTAGGCATAATTGACAAATATGAGGTTCTGCGAAGCTGAGGAAGCAAATAAAGTTTGATGGAAAATTTTCGGAGTTGCAAAGGGAAAGGGTTTTTGAAAAACCCTAATTACTGAGGTCCTTGTGGGTCCACCTATAGGTGTCTAGAGAGGCATCCTTGTGGGTAAAATAGTGTGAAATAGGAGAGGCACTAGTAAATTTGGGAAAAATGGATGGAACAGACTGCAGAATCTGAGTAAGCCATGGTTATCTGAGAATTAATGTTATAGGTCAGTCACAGAGCTACATGTATGATTGTATGTGTGTTTTTGAAGGGTGCTTGATGATGGTATATGGTTTAGTTTTGGAGAATATTCTTGAGGCATATCTTGGATGCATGGTACAAACCCTAGTGTAAAGATTGAGGTATTTTTGATAGGGTATTGTTCATCATGTTAGTACTTTCTCAGTAGTGTTATAGTTCCTTGTTAGAAGCACATATTTGGATATATATTTGAGGCATATTCTTGTATATGGATGAGAAATGGTCTTGTGAGTTTGGGAATCTTCCTAGAGGCACTATTGGTTGTATAGTACTTGTTGTAGTGAATGGTTTTGAGGAAAATCTGTTGAAGTATATTGTTTGTGCATGTTTGAGTTTTATTTGTATATCTTATGGTACATTGTGAGAGGCTTTTGTTAGTGAGATTGGTATATGATTGGTACACATTTAAGGTTACATAAGAGTGAAGGTTTGGCACATGATTTGATGTGAGGGTTTATGGTATTTGGATCATGGATAGTATGATGTATTGCTAGAGGAATTTTGTTGGATACCTTGGTATATGTCTTTGGTATATGGTTGAGACTTGTAGTTGATGAGTTGGCACATACATGAGATGTATGGTA
>JZKD02S1727451.1:19370-48583 GCA_000966675.3 Picea glauca
GTTTATTTCCATTCTGTCTGTAAGCATATTTTAGTCATTTGTTATTAATGAAATGAAGTCTTATTTCCGCTGCATCTCTGCGTTTATGTGTATTTATGTATTTCATTGTGTTCCTGCATAAATCCGGATCAGTGAAAGAACATCTTTGTAAGATGGAAGAAGTGTATCCAACACCTCAATGAGAGTATAATCCCTTGGTTGTGCTTCACTAGAAACTGACAGATGGTGTGGCAACACCTGGTCAAATGGATCTGAGTGAAAGATTAAAGGTACCAGATGTGAAGAAAGGTGAAAATTGAGGGATCTGGCATGCAGGTTAGTCACCCTCGGGTGGTCAGAAAATGTACGCTCAAAAGAGAGTGGAGTCGTGGAAGGGACAAGTTGTTTGGTAAGAATAGCAGGAGTGGTTCTTGGCTGGGCACAATCTGAAATGGAGGTGTTGGGAGAGTGGTTTAACTAAGGGTTTAGGGGTGTGTTAGGTATAGAGGTGGGAGGATGTAAGGAGGGAGTATCCAGAAGTGGTGTGGAAAGAGAAGTGGTAGGCTGAGGAAGTGTTGGCCCTTGGTTATGGAAGCAAGCAAAGATCAAGGAAGAAAAGGAAAAATGCGAACTGCGTGGAAGACACAGTGAATGATACCAGGTCAAAGTGAGCAAACGAGAAAAAAATATGAAGAGAAGTAAGAGAAATAAAGTTGCTGGACGAGGAGATCGAGGAGGACAGATAAGAAAGGAAGATGGATCGTGGACAACTCAACAAGCAGAAGAATATGTCAATGGATGATTTGGAGCACCTCGCGATAATGAAGGAAAGATAGGCTAGTGAAGCCCTGAAAATGCGGATCAAGTTGACCTAGGGTTTTAGACACCTAGGGTTTTGGCATTTAGGTTTTTGACACCTAGGTTTTTGCCTAAGGTTGTCGGTGAGCTATTGTAATGTATAAATAAAGGTCAAGAGGAACTGGCATGGGTTCGATTTTTGATGTTGGTTTTGAGTTGGATATTGTGAGGAGTGATTATTTTTGTGTGAGAAAGAATTTTTGTGTGGGAAAGCCTTCTGGTATTGTAAGATCTTCAGTTGGGTGCGAAGATCAACCCTGCAGCTGGGTGCGTAGGGAGGGGAGATAGTGAAGAAGAGAAAGAGAGGGAGATCTATAAGCTAAGAGTGCAGATAGGACTGTATGCTTTCACCTAATATATTATAAAGCACAGTTCTATGGATGTAGCCCTAGAGAGAGGGCGAACCACGTATATCTTGTGTTAGGTGTGATTGATGTTGTGTTCTTTGTCATTTGATATGATGCTATTGTGATATTGTGTAGATCTGAAATATAACTTGTGCAGTAGGTTTAAGGACGATAAAGAATAACTAAGTGGTTGTGTGCGTTCCCCTGAATCCACTCCGCATTTCCTCTGGTTGTAGACACCTGTGTCTTGCAACCCCCTATAGTTATTTCGGGTGAGACTGCATCTGCTTCGTAGATTTAGAAGTGGATAGAATATCAAGAAAAGGACTTCACTGAATCCCATAAGAAGAACCCTAATCTTATCATAGAAGATTGGTTAGGGAGGTATATCTTTACTGATATACATGAGATTTTCATTGGAGGAATTCATCAAGAGCTATATGAGTGGCTAGCCAGGTTAGTAGATACCCAGTTTGAGATCAGACTCAGACCACCTGTGGTTTGGACGTTGACACTAGTCAAGAAAGTTAGGAGAGTTGAAAACACCGTGTCAAGGGAAGTAGATCACTGGTTTGATAGCACCATTGGAGGGTATATCACTCATTTTGTTGTTGATAGAGTTGAGTCATATAGCCAAGTTGAGATATATTTCTTTAAGGGACCTAGAGGGAAGTTTTTACACTTTTTAAAGTTAAAGATCAATATTCTATTGCATGAGAAGAACATATTGAAGATACAGTTATCGGTCAGATGGAAAGAGATAATGTTCAAGAATTCAGACATCAAAAATGACATAGAGGCTGGACATACGCGTAGTGGGAGAGCATTCAAACAAGTTCCCCTCGCGAACCTGTTTGAGCAGAACTACGGAGACGAAGGGTTCTACAGTGGAGAAGAGACAGACCTGAGAGACAAAGAGAATTCAGAGTCCGCTAGGACATAGGAAGAGAAGACTGAATAACCTCGCCAGGAAGAGCCAAAAACTTTAGAAACTATGCAGATAGTTGAAGTAAGTACTATTACTACTCCTTTTTTTTTAGCAGTGTTAAGTAACCAAAGTAACCTAAGTCATTAGAGCACGGGTACAAGTAGTTCAGTACCTATCCAGTCGAGAAACCTAGGAAGATCTATGGTAGATGAGATGAGGCTCCCTATCTTTAGGGGAGATGGATCTGAAGATCCTGATCAACACTGGTTTTTATGTGAAGTCGTATGGAGTATTAAGAATGTCATTGATGAAGCAGTTAAGAGAGCTTAGTTTAGTACTACCCTAAAGGACCGTGCACTGAGATGGTACATGAAACTTGTCCAAGGAATTACACAGCCTAAACCACTGAATGAGATCAAGAATGCGTTGGTTGCAGAATTCAAGAAACACAAGTCGGAGTCACAATGCATTACAAAACTGAAAGAAATCAAACAGCGAGTAGCTAAACCTGTGTGGGAATTTGATCAGAGGTTTAAGACCTTAATGGGTCATTTGAATTTTCAGATCCTAGACGAGAAGAACAAGGAATGGTTCATTGCTTCCCTCTTTCCACACATCAGAGTTCCTCTGATGCAACAAAAGATTACTTCGCGGGATGAGGCATTGAAGATCGCCATGAAATTAGAATCAACTCCGATGGGAGAATCGAGCTCAGGTATGAGTCAAATTTTGATTCATCTAACTAGCTTATCATTGCAAGTTGAAGATATGAAGAAGGAGAAAGGAAAATATAAAAGAGAAGACATCTGGTGTATCAGGTGCAAATCAGAGGGACATGATAAGGAGCATTGTCCCCTATTTCACAAGTACTTGGCCTCTGGAGCTCCAAGCCCTTTGAAACAAGTTACCCTACCCTGGTGCGAGGTATGTAGAAATCGACATCGCCCTAGCGAATGCTACTATTTGCAAAAATATTTCCAGAAACCCACAAATATGTATTGCACGTTCTATAAGTCAATGGGGCATGATGATAGGGATTGTAGGGCTTATCAACTCATGCATGAAAGGTCAAGGGATATATATAAAATTCAAGGCAAAGTACAATAGGAAGGAAGCACTGTGTAGTATAATTCCCCTGGGAGAGGAAAATTCAACCTTGGTGGTGGATTCTGAGGAAGAGGAAGAGGAGGAGGTATGGGTCGAGGTCGAGATCAAATCATTTGTTACAACTGTGAGCAGCCAGGACACTTGGCAAGGGACTGTCAGAATCCTTGTACCACTTGCAGCTACTGCAACTCATTCAAACATGTTATCGAGGAATGTCTAGCATTGCTTGCTAAACTTCAGGAGAGATGAGGACAAAACAAACAAATACAACTAATCAAAGAATAACCTCGCGGAGAAGACCCCAGAGTCATTGTTATCACTAGAGGAGGCATTGTTACAGGAGAAGACAAAGTGACTCCAGAGAAGAATACCGAAGGGTTAGGAGTAAGAAGAGTTGTAGAGAAGACATAAGAGTTTGATCCAAAGAAAGAGAAGCATACATTTGAAGAGACAAGAAAAGAATTTGGAAGATATCAGGCTTCTTCATCAAAGGCTTGACCAGAAGTAAGAGTGTGTGGAATGCCTCTGGCATTTGATCAGTCTGTTTCGCCCAAAGATGGAAAAGAGGTGATTAAACTTGTCAGTTTCTTATACACGTTTATTGAGTTGATTTAGGATGAAAAATCCATACAAGAACTACAAAACTTGGTTAGACAATATGATATAGGAAGGTTAGATCCTTTGTTGAATAAAGAAGTACATCAACTATCCAAGAAGAGAAGGAAAATTAAGGAACTACACCTTAATGCTCAGATTGGAGATTATGATATAGATTATGTTGTCCTCAACTTAGGGTCAAAATTCAATGTCATGACAAAGCAGACCTGGTGTTATAACCCTAAATTGCACCAAACATGCATACCTGGCATCAGACCATCTTACTTGCTATTTTTTCCAAGCCATCATTGAAAAACTCTTATGAAAACCATTCTTTTGAAGATGTACGCGCCCTGCACCACTATTGCCCACATATACATGCTAGATTCACCATTACAGCCCGCGTACACTCAAAAAAAGCGCAATAAATAGAAATTGCAAAGGGATACGGGATATTGGGACGTTACGTAACCATTTGACCACCTATTGCTAGTCACCCAACCGTTACTATATTTTTTGTCCTATAAAAGAAGGTGTTGGGGTCCCATTCCAAAGGAGAAGCATGAGAGAAAAGAAACTCTGCCCATTTTTGTATTCCCCCTTTTGCCCCAATATTTGCAACCACATTGTGAGTTTGAGCCAGAATTCCTTATTTCAACCCCTTTTTCCTTTGTTGTAAACCCTTGCCATTTCCCTTGAGAGAACTAAAGAGGAGAAGAATACATGGAAGAAGTTGGTGCATGGTGAAGAGGAGCCCAAGACCGAGTTCAAGGAGAATTTGTTGGTCTCATATTGTAAACGACTTTGTGAGATTAATATAAAGAAATACTTTTCCTGTCCCACAAATGATATCCTCAATCTTTATGATTTGTTTATATTTTTGTTATGATATCTAACCCACTAATCCATATATAGAATGCATGCTTGTAGTTTCTTTCTTGTATTTTGTTGAATGCAGGTCAGCCTTGGGAGGAGACTTGCAGTCGAGAAACAACCGAGCGCAAAGGGATCGACACCAGACGCAAAGTTTAAGGTAGGACTATCGGATCCCTATACTTTGTTTTTTATGCATGATTGTGGGGTAATGTCAGGATGGTTGTTAAAAGTAGGAGACTTTAGACGGTTAGCTTTGCATGCACTTTAGAACCCTAGTGTAGTCTGTAGGGGGTTTTCCCACTTACATCAGAATTGGTGACCATACTGGGGAAGCCTCTAAGGTTTTTTGGGGATTTTATTTTTGTGTGCTTCAACTGGTTTAATTGCTTTTGGTGAATTTTTGTAAGTGTCCGAGTCTTCAAGGGACGTTGGTATTCCATACCAGTACTCCTTGCCTTGTCATCTTGGTTGTTGTTTCCTTTTTGGAAATTTACAGAGGTGTACGTGGCCTGTAGTGGGCCTGCAGGCGTACATACGCGCCCTAACTTTGGACAACCCACGTACATACACGACCTGTTGAAGTGTCAGTAGCGTGCCTATGTTGATAAAATATTTTTTAAAGAAGAGGTAGTCATCCTCTTCCCTGTCATAAGTCATACTTCTCAAGGGTTTTCTTAATCTAGTCCTGGTCTCTGTTATAGTAGTCTGTAGCCTAGGTCTGCCTTTAGTATAGATTTTCTTTACCAAAATTTTCTTGTTCTTTATTAGGGTTTTTTAGACGAGTTTGTGAGTCTGGTCTAATCTGCCGGTTTGGTATGGTTAGTGACTCCCTGCGATCCGCAGTGGACCAAAAGTCATTTTTTGGTCTTGTCTTGTCTTCATTTCCCCCCCTTTTTCTTTAGAATTTAAATTTTCAAGTTTCTTGTTTTAAAGCATAAAATAATAATAATAAAAAAATTCTCTTTGTTTGGAAAAAGTAGATTAGGTTAGTTGCTTTATTTATCAAGGAAAAATAAAGTTTTCTTAAGTTATTTATTTGAATACTTAGGACATTAAGTAGCCCATAGTTGGGCGAAATATTGTTTTAGGTTTTTCTTTTCAAAGATCTGAGAAAATTAGTTAAGAAAAGTTTGGTGAAAGAGTTTAATTTGACAAATATTTATTTGTGAAGAAGTAGTTTGTTTTCAGTTTCATTGTATGCTCTTCTCTTTCATCTCTTAAAGAACATCATTGGTTTCACTTTTGTTCCCTTTGACTTAAGACAACCACTAAAATTAATGATTAATTGAAATCAACTAGACTTTGTGTTTGTAGGGTCCATCAATTAGTCTAGGCTAGAGCCTTGATTTAGGATTGGAGAGGAAACTCTTCAAGGCTACAAAAAAAAACATAAGAGTCTATGCTAGGGAGTGATTAAAAGTACAATAACTGTGAAAGTTGTCCGGGACCCCCCTCTAACACAGGGGATAAACACGAGGTCACGTGTGGAAAGGTAACAGAGATAACCCCTCCAAAACCGGACCAAGCGTAGTGGGGAATGCATATAGAGGGCTTATCTTGGGATTCTGTCGGTCACATTTTCCTTGAAGATTTGTGGGTCTCGAATCCATTCGAGGTCCTCAGTTGTCTTCCGGAACACTTGATTTCGATACCCTTGGTAGGTTTTGGGCTTGATACCCTGCTCATTGTGGTCCACCCGTCTGTCGCTTGTACCCACCTTGCGACTATTCGGGAGCTGGCAACCTAGTTGCCTATTTTTCTAGTGACTTACACAGGTGACTGCGGGGGTATACCGTGGTACCTAGGACATACATTGGGATACACTTTGCAGAGTATACCCAGAGGGTGCTTCCATATTAGATTTGCACTTGCACCGGTAATTTTCTCTAGTGTTGGTTGTTGTAATTGTTCTTCCAACTAGCTAGTGACTGCTTGTTTTATCTCATAGGTACTTTTTCTAGGGTGTGCTTGTTTTCAAACGATTAGAAAATATTTAGCGTGTCTCTGATATTCTCACACCGTGGAGGATCAGGAGCTTTGTCGGATCGACGTCTTCTTGGCCTGCCATCAGTTAATCTGGAGCCACCCTTGCCACCACTAAGGTGAAGACTAGACCAGCAAGGGTCTTTTGAGGTGATAGGGCCACAGGAAACTGAGCCCGACCCATCTTCGAGAGGAGAACATTTGATTATGGAGGAACCAACCATTTCTGACCTCGGAGCGGAATCTCTTGGTCCATATAACCCTCTGATCACTGATCTATTGACGCCCATCGTCGTATAGGTTAAACCTTATGAGCGTCAGGTAGTGTCACAAGTAGCGATGGAAACAATTGTTGCGACTTCTTCAGGGAATTCTCATATTCCCTCTACAAATGTCACTACATAGGGTGTTCCAACTCCTAACCAATCGTCATCGGTCTAGACCACTATGGTCTCAACCGCCTCTACCTAGGGCAATGGTCCGATTCCATCTATGGCAGCGATCACTTCTCCTTTCACCCAGAGTGCAACAGGTCCTCCATTCTCATACAGGATGCCTGGCTTTGATACAAACTCTGTCCTTTCCTACTCCACTCCACAGACTTTAGGTCTGGGGGTAGGGAGCTTGAATGCTCCACTGGAAGGATCCATGGGGGGAATTTCAGCTCCCTATAATGCTTTCCCTTATGGAGGGGGTCATATAAATCCTTCGTCCCCTTCGCTCGACAGTGTTCAACAACACTCTATTGGGCCAAAAGTAAACTATAGCTCGTTTCGAGCAGGTATCCAAGGAATTCCTTCTTATAGCATGCTAGTAGGTTCAACGTCATTCTCTTTGTTCGGTGCATTTGGTAACAATGAATTCTTGTCAACTTCCATCTCAACCAGGGGCAACCCCGGTTATGGACAACAAAATCCTATGCAGGGTATTATACCTGCACATGGGGGAAACCCAGGAATTCCTTCCTCACAAGGACCTTGGAATCCATGGCAGGGATTAGTTCCCTTGTCAGGGATGCTGACCGGGGGAAACCCCTTCCATAGCCAATGGAACCTTGAGCAAGGCTCAGGACCTACTCACGTTTGTTCGACAGGGGAAAACCCTTCCCAAAATCCTTAGAATGAAACGCAAGACCAACCTTCTACGTCCTATTATGAGAGTCAGTCGATGACGTCTCAACAAGCGCAAAATCCATACATTGGTCATGGCCATGGTTTTTACTAGAACCCTGGCCAACAACCTAACTTTTCCTAGCAACTTAGTGCCAGTCAAACTCCAGGCTCCTTTTTCCCTGGTTATAACCAACAACCTAAACTTCCATTTCTGGCAACCTGGCATTTGACAGACTTGTCAAGGTTATTAAATGACCCTATTTGTCACGATCCACGTTAGCCTCCTATGCCGACCAAGTTGCCTTCGAACATTCCAAAGTTTGAAGCTAAGCCTAATGAAGATCCAGGTGATCATGTTACTACCTTCCATTTATGGTGCTCATCCAACTCATTGAGAGACGACTCTATACAATTGCGTTTGTTTCAACAAACTCTCATCGGGAGTGCTGCGAAATGGTACATTGAGATTGACTGCTCAAGATACTCTTCCTTCAGTGAATTGGCAATGGATTTATTAAACCATTTTCAATTACCTGTGAGATACGAAGCCGACACCGAATTGTTGGCCAACTTTGAGCAGACAAAGGAGGACCATATCTCAGATCACATCCGAGAATGGAGACGCCGAAAGAGTTTGATAAAAGTACCAGTCCCACCAACATTCCTGCTTGAGTGGTTCCTTAAGTCTTTGGTACCTCAGTTATCCAAAGATATAGCAACGTCGGGGGTGTTTTCAGAAGAACATGCGATAATGAGGGCTCAACAACTAGAGCTGATTTACTCTTAGTCTAGTTTACTTTACGAAATTTTTCCAGATGCACCACGGTCAATACTTGACAAGACTAGACATAGATTTGGACCACATGACGATGATATTGTTGGTTCAGCACAAATGAATCCCGCTGATCAAATGTCAAGTCAATTGCAACAATTTTTGATACAGAAGGCAACGGCTAGCCAGATCACTGGTTCGACTGCTCCCCCCACCCAAATGTCGGAGGTACATAGTGTGCAATCGACAAACTCGAAGGTCACCCAACAGCCTGATGGAAAGAAGAAACAACAAAACAATGGTAAGGGGGATAAGAAACCTACCAACAATGTTGGCGGGGGCAACACAGAGAAGAATAAGTTGAAGTATCCATGTAACCTTTACACATAAGACCATCTGACTCACTTGTACCCTCGTCTTGCGGAGGCCCAAAAGTTGTTGGTGCAGCAACAACCTGTTGTGTTAATGAACCCATTTCCACATGGGAAAAAATTATCTCAAGCCTCTTTGAGTGCGGATGGGGGTAGTCAAGGACCCCCTCTGTCTTCGAGTAATCCTTCATCTGCGAATGTGTATATTATGAAAGGTGATGTTTATATAGTGACTAGAGCGCATGACTACGGAATGCCAAACACCTTTGAGAAGTGTAAAGAAGATGAAAACCCAAATATTCCTCTCCAGATTGAGAAGATGTTGGGCAAAACAATGACACACATCCCAAAAGGTTTGTTCAAGAAAGATTCCCACAATCCAAATGCAAGGGCCGCCCAGAACTACTCTGTGGTGGAGGATTTGTCTCAAACCCCTTATGCAATGTCTGCTTTGGAGGTCCTCCAGAGTTTCCCTTCCCAGAGAAAGGCTCTGTTAGCTGCCTTAGGATCTACTGAGACTTGTAATCCAGGAACGATCATGCTTGATACGACCTACTTAAAACCTCGTCTCCCTTACCACGCGACATTTCAGATAGTAGTGTCTTACACCACGAAAATTTTTACCTGGAACATTTTCCGCATGGTGGTTGATGAGTGTGCCTCGACATGCTTGATGTCTTTGGCATGTTGGAAGGCCATTGGCCAACCCATTTTGTCTCCGTCACCTACTCTTCTTACCTCTTTTGACAGTCATTCGTTCCGACCACATGGAATCATCCCCTCTTTTCCCGTGAAATTAGGGGGGAAGACTGTGTGCATCGAGGTTGAAGTGGTTGATGTGTCTCTCAACTACAATCTCTTGTTAGGAAGGATTTGGACCTATTTCATGCAAGCAGTGGTTGCTACAGTTTTTTGGGTCTTGTTGTTTCCACACAAGGGTCAGATCATGTCCATCGATCAATTATCCTTCTCCCGTCCTGATCCTTCATCAGGGGCATCCACGGTCCCGATGATTGATAACCCTTAGCCTGGTGTTGTCAATGTAGGGGTTGGTTTGTGCCCACCTTTGATGGGTACTTTTTATTACCTGCCTCCAACTGACAATGTCAAGTACATATCGGTTGTCCCCGACCAGCCTAGGGATGAAATATATCACATGTCGTCATTCCGCACGACCTACTTTAACGATCCGTGGAATCTTCCTTCCCCATTAGCCATGATGGAAGGGACAAAGAACCATGGTATGGCCATGCCCTTGTCCGCGGAAAAAGTTGTGTACTTTATAGTCTAACAAGCTTTCGTCGGCCCCGATTCGACTCCCGCATAGGAGTTAGATATGGTTCTCGAGCCTATTTGGGCTCAAGGTTCCCTTGCTGATACTGATTCTTTAGAATTAGTCTTGCCCTCAGACAAAGTGATTATTGAGGCAATGACTAGTCCAGATAGACCCTGGGATGATCTCCATCACAGATCTTATTTCCTCCCTGAGTTAAGAAGAATTGAAGCAGGTGAATTTACTTTGACTATGACTGGAGATAGGTCTTGTCCTATCAATCCTTTGGCTACATGCATTGTTTATGCCGAGGGTAATATGGAAACCATCACTGAAATGATACCTATTGATTTTTCTAGAACCCCTGACGTCATGGAGAATGTTCTCGTCAGAGCTCACTGTTCCCCCGAGGAGATTTGAATCTACATAGATTTATTTAAATAATTTCACCACATGTTTTCCTGGTCTTATGAGTAAATTCCAGGCATTGATCCAAGAATCTTCAAACACGAAATCACGACATATCCTGATCCTAAGCCAATCTGGCAGAAGCTTCGTCCAATCAATCCTAAGAAAGAAGCAACTATTAAGGCTGAAGTAGAGAAACTACTCAAAGTAGGTTTTATCTACCCCATCCAATTGACTCAATGGGTGTCAAATCCCATTCCGGTCAACAAAAAATAGGGTATGATTTGCGTATGTATAGACTTCCATGATCTGAACATGGCCTATCCAAAGGATAATTTCCCCACTCCATTTATCAACCATATTGTTGATGAATGCGTAGGTTGCGAGGCCTTTTATTTCATCGATGGTTTTTCATAATACAATCAGATACAGATCAAGCCTGAAGAGTTGTGGGTGGGAAATTGATCTAGATTTGGATCTAGGAGCTTGATGGGGCTAAAAAATGCCTAAAAATCAAAGTGCTCAAATTTCAACAAGACCAACGCCATTGCGTTCATCTTGTTCTCCCGATTCCGGCCATATATCCACTTTCTCAAACTGACACTGTATGTGAGAGTTATCGCACTTTGACCACTTTCCCAAACAGACAAAAAATCAATAGGTCCAATCAAATGCTGACATCAACATGACATCATCAGTGCTGACATGGCAGAGGAAGGTGGTGAAAAGTGCCAGCTCAACAGTAGGAGACTGGTCAGTGATAAGGATCCACCCAGTAGTTGACAGGTGGCACTTTATTGACAAATTGTTTGATGCCATGTGCCCCAATCATGGGCTGCCATGTGGCACCATGGGATTGGTCAATGGGTTCATATGGAAAAATGTTATGGAGCTCATGGGATTTGAACCCATGACCTCTTGGTAGGTGCCCAAGACTTGGCCAAAGTCCTTTTTACCAATGGGCCCTTGATGGTGCTTATTAAATATAACCCACTTTAATTTTATTAAAGTGCATTGTAAAGGTGTATGGGCGCACAAAGGGATAAGCCCCAACCCAAGGATCTTGGGGATATCCCATAAAACTAGGAGGGCGCGCATGAGAAGGGGCTTAGCCCACTTAAGGAGCACTATTTTGAGCCTTGATCCCATCCAGAGTGCCATAAGACTAGGGGCGCACACCCAGTTAGGGGCTACTCTGCATATTTTACTTAAAAATGGGTTTTTGACCATATAATTATGGTTTTTATTGATTTTAATTAACCAATTTTGGTTATTTGGCCATATCTTGGTGGATATTGGGCCAAATTGAGTGGCACAAAAAGTGGGATGTTGGGATTTGATCCCTCTACCTCATGGATATATAAACTAAGTCATTGAGAGGTTTTAGACAAGCAAGAAGCAACAAATAAGCTTGAAGCCAAGGTCAAGAAGTCTTGAGCAGTGCAAGTAGCTAAGCTTTGGAGGCAGTTTTCAAGAGTTCTATTACTCTGTTTTCAGTGCTGTCTATTGTGTTGGGTTTCTGAGATAGAGAAAAATACAACTAGTTAGTTAGATGCCCTATATGATGTAATTTGAATGCAGATTGTAAAGCATTGAATATTTAATAGAGAAAGCCTCCCGCACCGAAGACAAAGGCCCGAAGACGTAGGCGAGATTGACGAACTCTGTTCTCAACTTCTTGTGTACAATTGGTTGATGGTTTTCAATCTTGTGTTATCTGTTATTTGTTCTTCATTATTCAAGTCTTTGTTGTCTTTATATTCACATGCACCGTCAGAAAAAGGTCTTGATCAAATTGAGGTTATAGTGTGTAATTGCTAAGCCTCGAAGTTTGGATCAAGTGGTATCAGAGCAGGCTGACATTTGTAGGAACTGTGAATATGGGAAAAATCTTGAAGAGAGATACACTCCAAGATCTCAAGGAGATCAACCAAGCCATGCAGCAAGAGAATGCTGAATTGAAAAGATTGGTGCAGATTATCGAGGAAGACATAGAAAGAATGTGAATGTTGATGTTGGCAATGGGAGCAAGGCGAGCTGGAGGAAGTCATTCAGCTAGAAGCCCAAGCCCTATTAGGGGTGATAAACTCATCCATTTCGGAGGCAATCAGATGAGGAAGATTCATATACTCCTGCTACTCTGGTTGAGGAGCAGTCGATAAGAGAGGCCATTTTCACATTCTCTTCGCTAGTAGAAAGCATTGAATACACTCCAGCCTCACCTGTAGCTGATCAGGAAGTGGAGTCCAACCATCTGGAGATAGCAACATTTGAGAGACATACCAAAGGAGTCGGTATGAGAATGCTATCGAAGTTCAGATACCGGAAGGGGCAAGGTCTTGGAAAATATGGCCAAGGAAGAGCCAAGCCGATTGAAGTGCATGAGCGTCCACTACGGGAAGGATTGGGATATGCGGGAGGATCTTCTGAGGACGAGAGTCCAGTGATTTGGTGCACACACTGTCAAAAGTTTGGACACGATGTTGACCAATGTTGGAAGTGGCATCCAGAATTGACACCAGAATGGTTTCAGAATCGGCAAGGAAAACAGGCAGCTCGAGCAAGCAGTGATGCAAACAATGAGACGCAAAAGAAAGGTAAACAGGTTGTAAGGTATAAATCACCTTCGCCCACCTTTACTAATGAGCATGCTAGATTCATGAACCTTATCAGGAAAACGATTCCATGCATGTTTTGTAGTAGCAATAACCATTGTATTGCAGACTACTGGGAACATAAAGTATATGGAAGAAAAATCATGGCGATAAGAAGTACATCAAGACGCGATGACGTGACATTGCAGGTCAAAAAGAATCTGCTAGCAAAGTCAGTGCAACGAGGGAAGGATTCAGAGAAATCCAAGGGGGATTCGAATCAATCAAGGCATGATTCCATCAAGTTTCTTCGAAAAGAAACACTTTCTCACATTTTCAGAAGAGAGGAAATTGTGAGGATAGTTGTTGGAGGTTGCATCCAGAGTTGCGATGCTCAACAAAGCCTAAAGGGCTCAAGCAAACGACTGATGTTGCAAAGGAATAGAAGGATGTTGTAGAGGAGCAGAAGGACACTAGAAGAGGACAGTAGGCAGATGTTGCGGAGAAGCAGAGGAACGACCGTGACACTTCCTTGGGAAGAGATGGGTCATCTAACTGGAATTGGGCAGATTTTATGCCCTATATGTAAATTGAGTTAGTGTCATTTTCAATGATGTAATAAAAGTGATTTGATTTATGAAATCACTTATTGAGTCTAGTTAATGTTAATTCTAGGTTGTTTGTCATTAGTCGATTGATTTAAGGAGATAGTCAATTGATGTAATAAGCATTTTGGGGATGAAAAGGTTCTTTAGTGGGGAGTTGTGATCCAGATTTGGATCCAAGAGCTTGATGGGGCTAAAAAATGCCTAAAAATTAAAGTACTCAGAATTCAACAAGACCAATTCCATTACGTCCGTCTCGTTCTCCTGATTCCGACCATATATCCAATTTATCAAATGGACACTGTATGCGAGAGTTATCGCACTTTGACCACTTTCCCAAACAGGCAAAAAGTCAACAAGTCCAGTCAAATGCTGACATCAACATGACATGATCAGTGCTGACATGGCAGAGGCAGGTGGCAAAAAGTGGCATCCCAACAATAAGTGACCGATCAGTGACAAGGATCCACCCAGTAGTTGACAGGTGGCACTTTATTGACAAATTGTTTGATGCCATGTGGCCCAGTCATGGGCTGCCACGTGGCACCATGGGATTGGTCAATGGGTTCATATGGAAAAATGTTATGGAGCTCATGGGATTTGAACCCATGACCTCTTGGTAGGCGCCCAATTCTTGGTGAAAGTCCTTTTTACCAATGGGCCCTTGATGGTGCTTATTAAATATAACCCACTTTAATTTTATTAAAGTGTATTGTAAAGGTGTATGTGCGCACAAGGGGATAAGCCCCAGCTCAAGGATCTTGGGGATATCCCATAAAACCAGGAGGGAGAGCATGAGAAGGGTATTAGACCACTTAAGGCACACTATTTTGAGCCCTTATCCCATGGAGAGCACCATAAGACTAGGGGCGCGCGCCTAGTTAGAGTCTACTCTGCATATTTTGTTTAAAAATGGGTTTTTGACCATATAATTATGGTTTTTATTGATTTTAATTAACTAGTTTTGGTTATTTGGCCATATCTTGGTGGATATTGGGCCAAATTTAGTGCTATGAAAAGTGGCATGTTGGGATTTTATCCCTCTACCTCATGGCTATATAAACTAAGTCGTTGAGAGGTTTTAGACAAGCAAGAAGCAGGAAAAATCTTGAAGCCAAGGTCAAGAAGCCTTGAGCAGTGCAAGTAGATGAGCTTTGGAGGCAGTTTCCGAGAGTTCCATTACTCCGTTTTCAGTGCCGTCTATTGTGTCAGGTTTTTGAGATAGAGAAGAATACAGCTAGTCAGTCAGATGCCCTATATGATGTAATTTGAATGCAGATTGTAAAGCATTGAATATTTAATAGAGAAAGCCTCCCACACTGAAGACAAAGACCCGGAGACGTAGGCGAGATTGCCGAACTCCGTTATCAACTTATTGTGTACAATTGGTTGATGGTTTTTGTTATTGTGTTATCTGTTATTTGTTATTCATCATTCAAGTGTTTTTTGTCTTTATATTCACATGCACCGTCAGAAAAAGGTCTTGATTAAATTGAGGTTATAGTGTATAATTGCCAAGCTTCGAAGTTTGGATCAAGTGGAATCAGAGCAGGATGACATTTGCAGGAACTATGAATATGGAAAAAATCTTAAAGAGAGATAGACTCTAGGAGCTCGAGGGGACCAACCAAGCCATGCAGCAAGAGAATGTTGATTTGCGAAGATTGTTGTAGTTTATCAAGGAAGATAGGAAAATAATTCGAACATTGATGTTGGCAATGAAAGCAAGGCAAGTTGGAGGAATTCATTCAGCTAGAATCCCAAGCCCTGTTAGGGATGATGAAGCTCATCCATTCCAGAGGCGATCAGATGAGGAGGATTCATATACTCCTGCTACTCCGATTGAGGAGCAGTCGATAGGAGAGGCCATTGTCACATTCTCTTCGCCAGTAGAAAGCACTGAATACACTCCAGCCTCACCTATAGTTGATCAGGAAGTGGAGTCCAACCATCCAAAGATAGCAGCATTTGAGAGATATACCAAAGGAGTCGGTATGAGAATGCTATCAAAGTTTGGATACCAGAAGGGGCAAGGTCTTGGAAAATATGGCCAAGGCAGAGCCGAGCCGATTGAAGTGCATGAGCGTCCACTTCGGGAAGGATTGGGATATGCAGGAGGATCTTCTAAGGATGAGAGTCCAGTGATTCACTACACAAACTGTCAAAAGTTCGAACACGATGCTGACCACTATTAGAAGTGACATCTAGAATTGACACCAGAATGGTTTTGGAATCGGCAAGGAAAACAGGCAGCTCGAGCCAGCAGCGACGCAAATAGTGATTCACGAAAGAAAGGTAAACAAGTTGTAATGTATAAATCACCTTCACCCACCTTTACTGATGAGCATGCCAGATTCATGAACCTTATCAGGAAAACGATTCCATGCACGTTTTGTAGTAGCAATAACCATTGTGTTGCAGACTGCTAGGAACAGAAAGTATATGGAAGAAAAATCATGGCGATAAGAAGTACACCAAGACGTGATGATGCAACACTGTAGGTCAAAAAGAATCTGCTAGAAAAGTCAGTGCAGCCAGGGCAGGAGTCAGAGAAATCCAAGGGGGATTCGACTCAATTAGGGCGTGAATCCATCAAGTTTCTTCGAGCAAGAAACACTTTCTCACATTCTTAGAAGAGAGGACATTGTGAGGATAGTTGTTGGAGGTTGCATCTAGAGTTGCGACGCTCAATAAAGCCTGAAGAGCCCGAGCAAAAGATTGATGCTGCAAAGGAACAGAAGGACGTTGCCGAGGAGTAGAAGGATGCTGCAAGAGGATAGTAGGCAACTGCTGGGGAGAAGCAGAGGAATGACCATGGCACTTCGTTGGAAGGAGATGGGTCGTCCGACTAGAACTGGGCAGATTTTATGCCCTATATGTAAATTGAGTCAGTGTCATTTTCAATGATGTAATAAAAGTGATTTGATTTATGAAATCACTTATTGAGTCTAGTTAATGTTAAGTCTAGATTGTTTGTCATTAATCGATTGATGTAAGAAGATAGTCAATTGATGTAATAAGCCTTTTGGGGACCAAAAGGTTCTTTAGTGGGGAGGTGTGATCCAGATTTGGATCCAGGAGCTTGATGGGGCTAAAAAATGCCTAAAAAACAAAGTACTCAAATCATGAGAATTATTGGTTAGTTGCGACTAATACTCATGAATATGGGTCATAGATTAATGACTTACACTACGCAGTTAATCCCAAAAATAATATCTAATATCTTGCACTTTCGAATCCCCTATATGCTTAAATAACAAGAGTCAAGGGAGCTCTAACTGGGTAGTTCATAAGGCACAATACTTGCTAAGGTTTTGCAAATGGGGTAGCAAGCTAAGTGGGCTTGATTGTGGGGAAAATCCATAGTTAAGCGCGCTTGAGCCAGAGGTGTCTTGGGATGGGTGACCACCTGGGAAGTCCTGGTTACTGGGTGCAAGCCCCGGAAGTGATGATTGATGCTATGCGATTCATTTCATTGGCTTCAATCCCATTTCTTCACCCCTGTGAGCATCACCTGATGCAATGAGTGCTAAGTGGACTATTCAAATCATGAGAATTATTGGTCAGTTACTCAAAATTCAATGAGACTAATGCCATTGTGTCTCTCTTGTTCTCCCGATTCTGGCCATATATCCACTTTCTCAAACGGACACTGTATGTGAGAGTTATTTCACTTTGACCTCTTTCCCAAATAGGCAAAAAGTCAGGAGGTCTAGTCAAATGCTGACATCAGCATGGCATCATAAGTGTTGACATGGCAGAGGCAGGTGGTGACAAGTGGCAGCCCAACAACAGGTGTCTGGTCAGTGACAAGGATCCACCCAGTAGTTGTCATGTGGCACTTTATTGACAAATTGTTTGATGCCATGTGGCCCAGTCATGGGTTGGCACGTGGAACCATGGGATTGGTCAATGGGTTCATATGGAAAAATGTTATGGAGCTCATGGGATTTGAACCCATGACCTCTTGGTAGGCGCCCAAGACTTGGCCAAAGTCCTTTTTACCAATGGGCCCTTGATGGTGCTTATTAAATATAACCCACTTTAATTTTATTAAAATGTATTGTAAAGGTGTATGGGTGCACAAGGGGATAAGCCCCAGCCCAAGGATCTTGGGGATATCCCATAAAACCAGGAGGGCGTGCATGAAAAGGGGATTATCCCACTTAAGGAACACTATTTTGAGCTTTGATCCTATGCAGAGTGCCATAAGACCAAGGGCGTGCACCCAATTAAGGGCTACTCTGTATATTTTGTTAAAAAATGGGTTTTTGACCATATAATTATGGTTTTTATTGATTTTAATTAACCAATTTTCGTTATTTGGCCATATCTTAGTGGATATTGGGCCAAATTGAGTGCCATGAAAAGTGGGATGTTGGGATTTGATCCCTCTACCTCATGGTTATATAAACTAATTCATTGAGAGGTTTTATACAAGCAAGAAGCAACAAAGAAGCTTAAATCCAAGGTCAAGAAGTCTTGAGCAGTGCAAGTAGCTGAGCTTCGGAGGCAGTTTCCGTGAGTTCTATTACTCTGTTTTCAGTTCCGTTTGTTATGTCAGGTTTCTGAGACAGATAATAATACAAATATTCATTCATATTCCCTATATGATGTAATTTGAATGCAGATTGTAAAGCATTGAATATTTAATAGAGAAAGCCTCCCGCACTGAAGACAAAGGCCCAGAGACGTATGCGAGATTTCCGAACTTTGTTATCAACTTCTTGTGTACAATTGGTTGATGGTTTGTGTTCTTGTGTTATCTGTTATTTGTTCTTCATTATTCAAGTCTTTGTTGTCTTTATATTCACATGCACTATCAGAAAAAGGTCTTGATTAAATTGAGGTTATAGTGTGTAATTGCTAATCTTCGAAGTTTGGATCAAGTGGTATCAGAGCAAGCTGACATTTCTAGGAGCTTGAAGAGATCAACCAAGCCATGCATCAAGAGAATGATGAATTGTGAAGGTTGGTACAGATTATCGAGGAAGACAGGGAAAGAATGTGAACGTTGATGTTGGCAATGGAAGCAAGGCGAGTTGGAGGAATTCATTTAGCTAGAAGCCCAAGACTTGTTAGGGATGATGAAACTCATCCATTCCGGAGGCAATCAGATGAGGAGGATTCATATAATCTTGCTACTCTGGTTGAGGAGAAGTCGATAGGAGAGGCCATTGACACATTCTCTTCACCAGTAGAAAGCACTGAATACACTCCAACCTCACTTGTAGCTGATCAGGAAGTGGAGTCCAACCATCCAGAGATAGAAGCATTTGAGATACATACCAAAGGAGTCGGTATGAGAATTCTATTGAAGTTCGGATACCAGAAGGGGCAAGGTCTTGGAAAATATGGACAAGGCAGAGCCGATCCGATTGAAGTGCATGAGCGTCCACTCTGGGAAGGATTGGGATATGCAGGAGGATCTTCTGAGGACGAGAGTCCAGTGATTTGCTGCACACACTGTCAAAAGTTCGGACATGATGCTGACCACTATTGGAAGCGGCATACAGAATTGACACCAGAATGGTTTCAGACTCGGTAAGGAAAACAGGTAGCTCGAGCCAGCAGTGACGCAAACAACGAGTCATGAAAGAAAGGTAAACAGGTTGTAAGGTATAAATCACCTTCGCCCACCTTTACTGATGATCATGCTAGAGTCATGAACCTTATTAGGAAAACGATTCCATGCATGTTTTGTAGCAGCAATAACCATTGTGTTACAGACTGCTGGGAACAGAAAGTATATGGAATAATAATCATGGCGATAAGAAGTACACCAAGAAGCGATGACGCGACACTGCAGGTCAAAAATAATCTGGTAGCAAAGTCAGTGCAACCAGGGCAGGAGTCAGAGAAATCCAAGGGGGATTCGACTCAATCAGGGTGCGATTCCATCAAGTTTCTTTGAGAAAGAAACACTTGATCACATTATCAGAAGAGAGGACATTGTGAGGATAGTTGTTGGAGGTTGCATCCAGAGTTGCGATGCTCAACAAATCCTAAAGGGCCCGAGCAAAGGATTGATCCTGCAAAGGAATAGAAGGACGCTGCCGAGGAGAAGAAGGACGCTGCAAAAGGACAACAGGAGAATGATGCAGAGAAGCAGAGGAACGATCGTGACACTTTGTTGGCAGGATATGTGTTGTCTGACTGGAACTGGGCAGATTTTATGGCCTATATGTACATTGAGTTAGTGTCATTTTCAATGATGTAATAAAAGTGATTTGATTTATGAAATCACTTATTGAGTCTAGTTAATGTTAAGTCTATGTTGTTTTTCATTAGTTGATTGATGTAAGGAGATAGTCAATTGATGTAATAAGCCTTTTGGGGACCAAAAGGTTCTTTAGTGGGGAGGTGTGATCCAAATTTGGATCCAGGAGCTTGATGGGGCTAAACAATCCCTAAAAATCAAAGTACTCTGAATTCAACGAGACCAACGCCATTAAGTCTGTCTTGTTCTCCTGATTTTGGATATATATATTCTTTCTCAAACATATATTCTATGCAAGAGTTATCTCACTTTGACCACTTTCCCAAACATGAAAAAGTCAACAAGTCCAGTCAAATGTTGACATCAGCATGACATCATCAGTGCTAACATGGCAGAGGCAGGTGGCGACAAGTGGCATCCCAGCAGCAGGAGACTGGTGAGTGACAAGGATCCACCCAGTAGTTGACAGGTGGCACTTTATTGACAAATTGTTTGATGCCATGTGGCCCAGTCATGCTCATGGGATTTGAACCCATGACCTCTTGGTAGGTGCCCAAGACTTGGACAAAGTCCTTTTTACCAATGGGCCCTTGATGGTGATTATTAAATATAACCCACTTTAATTTTATTAAAGTGTATTGTAAAGGTGTATGGGTGCACAAGGGGATAAGCCCCAACCCAATGATCTTGGGGATATCCCATAAAACCAGGAGGGCGTGCATGAGAAGGGGCTTAGCCCACTTAAGGCACACTATTTTGAGCCCTGATCCCATGAAGAGTGCCATAAGACTAGGGGTGCGTGCCCAGTTAGGGGCTACTCTGCATATTTTGTTTAAAAATGGGTTTTTGACCATATAATTATGGTTTTTATTGATTTTAATTAACTAGTTTTGGTTATTTGGCCATATCTTGGTGGATATTGGGCCAAATTGAGTGCCACAAAAAGTGGGATGTTTGGATTTGATCCCTCTACCTCATGGATATATAAACTAAGTCATTGAGAGGTTTTATACAAGCAAGAAGCAACTAAGAATCTTGAAGCCAAGGTCAATAAGTCTTGAGCAGTGTAAGTAGCTGAGCTTTGGAGGCAGTTTCCGGGAGTTCTATTACTCCGTTTTCAGTGTCGTCTGTTGCATCAGGTTTATGAGATAGAGAAGAATATAGCTAGTTAGTCAGATTCCCTGTATGATGTAATTTGAATGCAAATTGTAAAGCATTGAATATTTAATAGAGAAAGCCTCCCGCACTGAAGACAAAGGCCCAGAGATGTAGGCGATATTGCCAAACTCCGTTATCAACTTCTTGTGTACAATTGGTTGATGGTTTGCATTCTTGTGTTATCTGTTATTTGTTCTTCATTATTCAATTATTTGTTGTCTTTATATTCACATGCATCGTCAGAAAAAGGTCTTGATTAAATTGAGGTTATAATGTGTAATTGCTAAGCTTCGAAGTTTGGATCAAGTGGTATCAGAGCAGGCTGACATTTGCAGGAACTATGAATATGGGAAAAAGATTGAAGAGAGCTAGACTCCAGGAGCTTGAGGAGATCAACCAAGCCATGTAACAAGAGAATGCTGAATTGTGAAGATTGGTGCAAATTATCGAGGAAGACAGGGAAAGAATGCGAACGTATATGTTGGAAATGGAAGCAAGGCGAGTTGGAGGAAGTCATTCAACTAGAAGCCCAAGCCCTATTAGGGATGATGAAACTCATCCATTCTGGAGGCAATTAGATGAGGATAATTCATATACTTTTGCTACTCTGGTTGAGGAGCAATCGATAGGAGAGGCCATTGGCACATTCTCTTCGCCAGTAGAAAGCATTGAATACACTCCAACCTCACCTGTAGCTGATCAGGAAGTGGAGTCCAACCATCCGGAGATAGCAGCATTTGAGAGACATACCAAAGGAGTCGGTATAAGAATGATATCGAAGTTCGGATACTAGAAGGGGCATGGTATTGGAAAATATGGCCAAGGCAGAGCCGAGCCGATTGAAGTGCATGAGCATCCACTCCGGGAAGGATTGGGATATGCAGGAGGATCTTCTGAGGACGAGAGTCCAGTGATTCGCTGCACACACTGACAAAAGTTCAGACACGATGCAGGCCACTGTTGGAAGCGACATCCAGAATTAACACCAGAATGGTTTTAGACTTGGCAAGGAAAACAGGTAGCTCGAGCCAGCAGTGACACAAACAGCGAGTCGCAAAAGAAAGGTAAACACGTTGTAAGGTATAAAATCACCTTCGCCCACCTTTACTAATGAGCATGCTAGAGTCATGAACATTATTAGGAAAATGATTCCATGCATGTTTTGTAACAACAATAACCATTGTGTTGCAGACTGTTGGGAACATAAAGTATATGGAATAAAAATCATGGCGATAAGAAGTACACCAAGACGCGATGATGCGAAACTGTAGGTCAAAAAGACTCTGCTAGCAAATTCAGTGCAACCAGGGCAGGAGTCAGAGAAATCCAAGGGGGATTCAACTCAATCAGGGTGCGATTCCATCAAGTTTCTTCGAGCAATAAACAATTTCTCACATTGTCAGAAGAGAGGACATTGTGAGGATAACTATTGGAGGTTTCATCCAGAGTTGGGATGCTCAACAAAGCCTAAAGGGCCCGAGCAAAAGAATGATGTTGCAAAGGAACATAAGGACTTTGCTAAGGAGCAGAAGGACGTTGCAAGAGGACAGTAGGCGGATGCTGCAGAGAAGCAGAGGAACGACCGCGACACTTCGTTGGCAGGAGATGGGTCATCCAACTGGAACTGGGTAGATTTTATGCCCTATATGTAAATTGAGTCAATGCCATTTTCAATGATGTAATAAAAGTGATTTGATTTATGAAATCACTTATTGAGTCTAGTTAATGTTAAGTCTAGGTTGTTTGTCATTAGTTGATTGATGTAAGGAGATAGTCAATTGATGTAATAAGCATTTTGGGGACCAAAAGGTTCTTTAGTGGGGAGGTGTGATCTAGATTTGGATCCAGGAGCTTGATGGGGCTAAAAAATGCCTAAAAATCAAAGTACTCAGAATTCGACGAGACCAACACCATTGTGCCCATCTCGTTCTCTCGATTCTAGCCATATATTCTCTTTCTCAAACAGACAATGTATGCGAGAGTTATCGCACTTTGACCACTTTCCCAAACAGGCAAAAAGTCAACAGGTCCAGTCAAATGCTAACATCAGTATGACATCATTGGTGCTGACCTGGCAGAGGCAGGTTGTGAAAAGTGGCAGCCCAGCAACAGGTGACTGGTCAGTGACAAGGATCCACCCGATAGTTGACAGGTGGCACTTTATTGAAAAATTGTTTGATGCCATGTGGCCCAGTCATAGGCTACCACGTGGCACCATGGGATTAGTCAATGGGTTTATATGGAAAAATGTTATGGACCTCATGGGATTTGAACCTATGACCTCTTGGTAGGCGCCCAAGACTTGGCCAAAGTCCTTTTTACCAATGGGCCCTTGATGGTGCTTATTAAATATAACCCACTTTAATTTTATTAAAGTGTATTGTAAAGGTGTATGGGCGCACAAAGGGATAAGCCCCAACCCAAGGATCTTGGGGATATCCCATAAAACCAGGAGGGCGCGCATGAGAAATGGCTTAGCCCACTTAAGGCACACTATTTTGAGCCCTGATCCCATGCAGAGCACCATAAGACTAGGGGCGCATGCCCAGTTAGGGGCTACTCTGCATATTTTGTTTAAAAATGGGTTTTTAACCATATAATTATGGTTTTTATTGATTTTAATTAACTAGTTTTGGTTATTTGGCCATATCTTGGTGGATATTGGGCCAAATTGAGTGGCACGAAAAGTGGGATGTTGGGATTTGATCCCTCTACCTCATGGATATATAAACTAATTCATTGAGAGGTTTTATACAAGCAAGAAGAAACAAAGAATCTTGAAGCCAAGGTCAAGAAGTCTTTAGCAGTGCAAGTAGCTGAGCTTTGGAGGAAGTTTTTGGGAGTTCTATTACTCCATTTTTAGTGTCTTCTGTTGCGTCAGGTTTCTGAGACAAAGAAGAAAAAATCTAGTCAGTCAGATGCCCTATATGATGTAATTTGAATGCATATTGTAAAGCATTGAATATTTAATAGAGAAAGCCTCCCGCACTGAAGATAAAGGCCCGGAGACGTAGGCGAGATTGCTGAACTCCGTTATCAACTTCTTGTGTACAATTGGTTGATGGTTTGCATTCTTGTGTTATCTTTTATTTGTTCTTCATTATTCAAGTCTTTGTTGTCTTTATATTCACATGCACCGTCAGAAAAAGGTCTTGATTAAATTGAGGTTATAGTGTGTAATTGCTAAGCTTCGAAGTTTGGCTCAGAAATCCCCCTACGGACTAGCACTAAGGGTTGTTTAATGAATGCATAAATGACCATATAAAGTATCCTACATTTTACTATCATCCCAACATATACCCCACATTCATATATAAACATAAGGGTAAAAGGATCAAGTTACTCTACCTTGACTTCCACATTTGGTGTAGATCCTTTTGCGTTCGGTTTCTCCTTGGCTACAAGTTTCCTCCCAAAGATAACCTGCATTCATAAATAGACAAACAAAGCACTCCAAACATGCATCTTACATATGAATTAGTGGGTTAGAGGTTCTAATAAAATATAATCAAAACTGAATATGGAACACCTCATATGGCGGGACGGGAAAAGTAATTATTTCTATTAACCTCACAAAAGTAACTTACAATGGTGAGATCGACCACTGCTCCTCGAATCTGGGCCTAGGATCCTCTTCGACTATGTACCAACCACTTCCACTTGTGGTTCTCTTCTTCAGTTCTCAGAAAATGGTTGCAAAAGATTGGGGCAAGGGGAATACAAAAAAGGGCAGAGTTTCTTTGCTATTATTTTCTCCTTTTCAAATGGGACCCCCACCTCTTATTTTATAGGCTCAAAGAGGATAGTTATCCGGTTGAATGACCGGCTATGGGTGGTCAAATGATTTATTCAATTTACCTGAAAGTCTGTATTCCATTTGCAACTTCCTATTTTTTTTTATTTTGTTAGTATACACGGGCTGTAATGGGTCAGTTAGCGTATATACGCATGCAATAGTGGTGTAGGGTGCATATGCCTTCAAAAGGATGGTTTTTTAAAGAGTTGTTTAATGGTGGCTTGGAAAAAATGGAAAGTGAGATGGCCTGATGCCAGGTATGCATGTCTAGTGCAAATTATGGTTATAACAGATGCCCCCTAATGTGTGAGGTCAGAAGAGCATCTGATGGCCAAAATAACAATTGTGTCACCAAGGCAGGCATACCCATGTTTGGAATGAAATAAAATCATGGCTGCCAATCTAATACACAACATATCTATGTCATATAACTATATAAAGTGTAGCCGTGAACAATACACAATGGATCTACATCTCAAAACCAAAAGATATACATTTATAGTATCTATCTTCAAGAAGCTAATGATGCCTGATGGCTAGAGATGAGGCCTTCAGAGCTCGAGCAACAACTTCAAAATCTTCAAACTCGGGTAGGAGTGTAATATTTGTGTACAAATTCACTACCCAGATTTCTTCGATGTCTCATTGGGAACATAATAGAGGATCTTGATGATCAGGATGAGAACTTCATTGATTTCAAACAAAGACTTGATTGGGCTTTTGGGATGGTCGGGCATGAGGTCAAGAGATAAACTGCAGGGGGACGACTCAAGCTTGGGTAAAAAATTCCCTTGGACAATAGAATGACAAATGATGAGACTCAGGCAACATGGAATTGACATAAGTTCACGATGTAGGAGGCAATGAAAACTCTCTATATGTTTGGAAGAATAACCAAACGGAGGAGTACACATCTCTATGTACCGATAACAACTTCCTAAGGTCATATTAAATCCTAGAGCTTTGACGAAAAAATGGAAGGATGTGCTTTGTCCAAGGGTGACTCATTGTGCTACCAACAAAAAGAAAATACTTTTCCCTTCCTCTTTTTGGGGTATATTTGATTTTTTTGTCTTTTTCAATAATTTTTGGAAAGATTGAAAAATAATAAAAGAATGATACGTTACAAAGGAGGAACGAGTGTCGTAGATATACTAGTTCCAAGCACAAGGAACACATTGATGCTCATAGAAAGGAGACATATGCAGGAAAAGGACACTCGGGAAAATCCCTCTAGGGGTCAAGGTGTCAAGATGCAAAGGCAAAGTTCTACAAGGCTTGCGTTATAAGGCATGCTTTAGATGGTTCAGTTGAGATCAACATGGATCCGACATTAGGCCAAAGACGTGGGGATGAAAATGTGATTAATAAGACACAATGATAATGTTCTTCAATGTAATTTTAACGAGCCCAGAGAAGGTAAGCTCGACGATTTTTCATTTTTAGAGAGTCTGAAAAAATGTTAAAGGAGACTCGACTGGGGTACCTTTTTCGAAGGTAGTCTAGTCAGTTTGAAAAAGGGGTAAAATAGCACCGAAAAGACGTCAATTCAAAATCATTTTAATGAGTGTGAAAAAGACAAGATCACTCGACAATATTTTCACTTTTAAGGAGTCTAAAAAGAGCTTAACTATGGACTCTGTATGGGATGTTCTTATGGACCATTTTAATGAGTGTGAAGAAACAAGGTCACTCGACCATCTTTTCAATTTTAGGGAGTCTGAAAAGAGATTAACTATGGACTCCGTGGGGGTTCCTTTTTCATAGATTTAGTCCCTCAGGCCCGAAAAAGGGTTAAAATTATACCTAAGAATACTATTATAGAGAACTGAGGCCCCTAGAGTATACCTTTGTTCGTACAATTGACCATACAGACCGAAAAATGGGTAAACTACCGTCAGACAGACGTGCCTTCAAATTTCAGTTTAGTGAGCATGAAGGGAAACAAGATCACTCATAAATATTTTCATGTTTAGAGGGTCTGAAAAGGGCTTAAAAGAAGACCCGTCATTATTTTGGGAGTCCCGAGGGTGAGGTCAAGATTGATAATAAATCATGCAAATGAGGCTCAAACTCGTAATCAGGAAAAACTAATAAGGACTCTTGAGCCTATAGTCATTAGTGATGGCACGGACACCAAAATGCAACTAGGATCTACATAGGGCATCCATGAAGGGGGAGGCTCTACCACTAAATTACGACACTTTTAAAGAAACAATCATGGTTCTGTGTCGCAACTCGGTGGGGTTGATCCTATGGAAAAGCTATAAAAGACAATGAGATGCAAAAAGTGGAGGTGGAATCCTAACTTAAATGAAACAAGTCAGAAAAATAATTTTTTACCAAAGGACCTTTAAAATGACCTAAATCTCTGAAAAGTTTCTCGATACCCAAAGTAACACTTATCGTAACAATCCATAAGAAACTCCTAAACCATACTAAATGATTTTTAAGTTAGAAAAAATGACAAAAGGGTTCGAAAAAATGACAAAAGGGCCAAAAAGTCTATAAATAGAAGCTTGGCAGCTCATTATCGCTATTACGAATTGAGAATTGAACAAAAGTCAAAAAACACCCCTTTGTCAAAAGAGTTGATTCCAGGAGCTTCAGTGGAAAGAACAAACTTCCGCTTGGACCAAGTAAGTACATACTATCCCCTCTTTCATTCCAATTCTTTGTTTATGCATTTCTTTTTGTTTTTTTGGGGGGCGCTGACCTTTAAAAGGGCCGGCCCTATGTATACATGGGTTTTCCTATGACAACCAGTGTATGCCTGCGTGTAGAGAAAAAAATGCACGTGGGCATACATGACTGTGTATATTAAAGCTCGCGTATACCCTCCAATCATGTGAAAAAATTAAAAAATGCAAGAGCTAATCCCTCCTGAACTTGTCAATTGCAGGATGTATGTTCATTGGAGAGAGAGGGAGCATGAGGAATTTGATTTTGTGGTCTCAGAAGACCCTAATGTTGTTGTTGCGTTAGATCAATGTGGCTTATTGAAGTTCTTCCAATCTTCTTTCATGCGGGCACAACCCAAGCTGCTAAATGCCTTGATAGATTACTGGCAGCCGGATGCAGAGGCATTCATGCTTGAGGGATAGTCGTTGACTCCAACGACTGAAGATATCTATTTTCTGACTGGCCTCTCAAGGAGAGGGGAACTAGTCAACCTTCACACTTTTCCTTCCGGGCCTCACAACATAGCAGAGTTTATTGGACTCCATTATGAAGTCGACACACACAAAGTGGGCACTCAGGTGCTGATTCATAAGATCATCAACCTATCGCTGAAATAGATAGTTCTACTCATTGGGTGAATCACTGGATCCATAGATTTACATCGGGCTTCCCGAGCACACATGAATTGTGTGGTTCAGTGCTTGAATGCACAAGTTTTCGATTGGAGAACCACATCACTAGACTGTATGAAAAGGCAGCTGACAGAGTGTCGTATGCGGAGGCACACAAATTTTGGGTTTGGGACTATTCTTTGCGCTTTCTTCTTTGATAGGGTGCCTAGTCTGAGTCCAAGGGAGACAGTATTAGGGAACGTAGCCTCTTCTCCAGCATTAAACATATGGGTGACATTGTTTCCGCAATAGGGGGGAGGGAGGACTATTGAGGCATTCGATGATAAGTTTTTTGATTGGTGGTCTCGGAAAATTTCGACGATAGAGGACTACCCCTATGCTGGGATCAACTTCTCTAGGGACCCTGACATGGATGTACCTCCCAGAGTGGAGCGAGGAGAGATAGGTATGCTTGTTTTTCAAAGTTATTTAATTTTTATGTTTTGTATATATATCATTTTTTTTTGTATACGAGAGTATCTGACAGATATGTATCTGTTATGTGCAGATGTGGAACTGGTGCATCCAACAGATTTTGCGAGGACTAGGCAACGTCCTCGACCAGAGGCAGGACTAGTCGCAGCTGGAAGACCAACAGAAATAGGGGGACCTCTAGCTGGAGAGGCTGAGAGAGTATTGATACAGGTAGAGTGGAACCTTACCTCACTCACTCGCATAGTCCCAATGGCAGAGATCGAGGATCTACCGCCATCGATGCCGCCTCATGTAGTTGGGGTACCACAACCCTGGGTCTAGCTTTTCCAGCATTTGGAAAACATCGTTGTTCACTACAACAGGGCCAACAGGCCCCGCCCTTAGATAGGCTAGACTACTTACGTGCCGAGGGAACCTTTTGTATATTTTTTAAGGCATAAT
>JZKD02S1727451.1:66966-86734 GCA_000966675.3 Picea glauca
AGGACTTCGAAGGGACTCATCTTTAAGGATGCTTGGTAGCCGTTGTTGTAGGCGAATTCTACCAGTGGTAGGTAGTCTTCCCACTTCTTGGGTTGATGCATTACATGCATTCTTATCATGTCTTCAAGTACTTGGTTCACTCTTTCTATCTGTCCATCGGTTTGAGGGTGATAGGCGGTGCTAAAAAGCAATTTGGTCTCTAAACCAACCATTAGTGATTTCCAAAAGTTAGAGGTAAATTTCGTGTCTCTGTCAGACACAATCTCTTTCGACATACCATGCAGTCTGAATATCTCCTTCATGAACACTTGAGCGATATCGATTTCTTTGCAGGTTGATTTGACAGGGATGAAATGAGAAAAATTGCTCAATTTATCCACCACTACCATAATGGCATCGTTCTGTTTGGTTGAGGTTGGTAATCCAGTGATGAAATCCATGGAGATGGTTTCCCATTTCCATTTTGGGATTGGTAAAGGTTGCAATAATCCTGCTAGGTGTCGATGTTCTTCTTTAACCTGCTGGCACTCTATGCATTTGGCCAAGTAATCGTCTATGTATTTCTTCATTCTAGGCCAATAACATTGTCTCCTGGTGGCAATGATCATTTTCTAGTATCCTAGATGACTAGAATAGGGTATTTTATGTAGTTCACCCATAATGAACCTCTTCAAGTCGTCACAATCTGGAATATAAAATCTGCTTACAACTTCTGTAAGTGAGCAGACCTCCTTTGGTCATCTGGTAGCCTTCATATTTTACTCTGGCGGGTTCTTGTTGTAGGTACATGGTCATGGTCTGGACGAAGGGATCTGTTTCTTGTGCATTTCTAATTCTTTCCTTGACATCTATCTCAAAGGTGCTCACCGTTGCCAGGTGAATTGTTTTCATACTTCTGCTAAGGGCATCAACGACCCTATTTCCTTTCCTTTAATGTGTTTGATTTCGAAATCAAACTCACTAAGGAGGGCCATCCACCTAGCTTGTCTAGCATTGAGCTCTGGTTAATCAAATAGGTATCACAATCCACAGTGATCTGTCATAAGTACAACTTTTCTTCCTAGGAGGTAATGCCTCCACATTTTCAAGGTATGCACTATGACAGCCAGTTCTAGATCATGGGTCACATAGTTGACTTCATGCTCATTCAATTTTTGGGATTCATAGCAGATCACACTTCCTTTCTACATAAGGACTCCTCCAAGCCCTTCCTTACAGGCATCTATGCACACGAGGAAGTCAGCTTCTGGGTCGGCGATTTTCATCACGGGTGCATGGGTCAGTAGATGTTTCAAGGTTTGAAATATTTCTTCACATATCTGTGTCCACAGGAATTTTGTCCCCTTCTTCTAGAGGGCAATGATTGGAAAACCAATCTTGGAGAATCATTTTATAAATCTCCTATAGTATCCTGCTAATCCCATAAAAGATCTGATGTCCGAAACGTCCTTTGGGGTAGGCCATTCCATGATAGACCTGATTTTGTCAGGGTCTACCACTACTCCTTCTTCGGAGAGAACATGGCCTAAGTAATGTATTTCTTTCTGGAAGAATTCACATTTGCTGAATTTGGCATAGAGCTGATGTTCTCTTAGCACTTGCAACACAAGTCTAAGATGCTCTTCATGTTATTTTCTATTTTTGGAGTAAATTAATATATCGTCAATAAAAACAAGAACAAATTTTTCTAGGAACTTGCTGAGTACATTGTTCATCAAGCACATAAAAGTGGCAGGAGCATTGGTCAACCCAAACAACACTACCACAAACTCAGAGTGACCATACCTCGTCCGAAAGGCAGTTTTATGGATGTCTTCACCCTTGATTAGGAATTGATGGTATCCTGACCTCAAATCAATCTTTGAGAAAATAGACGCACCCCCCAATTGATCGAACAGGTCATCGATCCTAGGCAAGGGGTACTTGTTCTTTATGGTTACCTTCTTGAGTTTCCTATAATCTATACACAGTCTAAGGATTTCGTCCTTCTTTTTCAAGAATAGGACTGGTGCTCCCCATGGAGACACGCTGGGCCGAATATAGCCCTTATCCATAATTTCTTTTAATTGCAACTTGAGTTCTACTAACTCGGGTGTGCTCATCTGGTAGGGTGTCCTAGACACCGACACCGCTCTAGGTGCGAGTTCTATCAAGAAGTCTATGTCCCTTCTCAGAGGTAGACCCGGTACCTCTTCCGAAAAAACATCTATGTATTCTTTCTGGGTAGGGTGATCTTCAAGGCTTGGTTTGTCGCCTTCAATTGTTGTCAGAACCTGTATTGCATATAGGGGACATTCCTTTTGGCAATACTTTCTCATTTGTAGAGCTGATATTTGTCTCACCGAGATGGGTTTTCAGATTCCTTGAAGGGTTATTCTTCTCCCTTCTATACTTACACACTCTAATATTTTATGGTAACAGTCTAGTCTAGCTTTATGGGTGGCTAGCTAGTCCATACCAATCAACAGATCATATGATCCCAGGGGTAATATGTTAAGGGTTGCTTGGTTGGGGAATTCACCCAACATTAATTGGCAGGCCGGTATGACCTATGCTATCCTCCTTTTGGTGCCAGTGGCTAACTCTACCAACCATGGCTTGGTATGTTTTTGTGGCTATAGTTTACACTTATCAACAACTCTAGGGGCTATATAACTCAAATTTGAACCAGGGTCAATCAAAACAGACACTAGATGGTTGAAAATAATACCTTCTATTTCCACCACTGAAGATTGGTGGTCAGCTTGGTTATTATCCAAGGCTGCATAAATCTGCGGCACACTTCTGGCCACATCATTGACGATAGTAGCTTCCTGGATGTTATAAATCCTCCGACGATTCTGTTGTCAGTGTGGACAGTCTCTCAGGAGATGTTCTTCTCCGCAACCCCAACATTTCAGAGGTTCTCTCTTTGTGTTATCCACCTTCACTAGTATAGGTTCAGAAGTTTTATTTCTGCTCGATGAGGGAAAGTTCTGCTGGTGTACACTCCAGACTGGAAAGTTCATTCTAGAGTTCTTCTTATAGTTCTTAAATCCTGGGGATTTGATCCCCTTTTTCTGAAATCTTCAACTATTCTTCAGTTTCCATCCTTCATGAGGTTCTGCTCGATGTCCAAACTGTTCATGGCAATAGGTTTCCTTTTGAATAGTGCCTTCTAGGGTCTTTGGCTCATCAAATTCAATTATGTTCCGGTAGTCCTTGGGTAGCCCACTGATGAAGCACTGCACCTTTTCCTTTTCTTCTTTTATATAAGGTACATACCTCAACAAGTCAAGGAATCTGTTGACATATTCTTCTATAGTGAGTTGTCCCAGTTTGAGTTCATAAAACTCTTTAGTCTTCTCATCGAATTATTTTTCCGACAAATACTTCTTCTGAAAGTATTTCTCAAATTGTTTCCAGGATAGGTCCTCTTCGTGAACCCATTTCACATTCTTAAGGTCTTCCCACCAAATGGAAGCCTTTCCATTCAATTTGAAGGTGGCTACTCGGTCCTTCAAATTTTCTGAAAAATCATGGACTCTGAAATATTTCTTTAGTCCAAGCAGCCAGACCTATGCTTCCTCTCTCTTCTTTATTTCACTGTCAAAGGAGGGTGGTTTGGCCCTTCTGAATTCTTCAATTTTTTGACCTTTGGAATACTTTTTCTTCTTATGTTTCCTTCGGGTATAGGAACTAGTTCTGTTGCTAGAAGACCCCTCTGAATCGCCAGCTTCCTTTTCATAAGAATCATCCAACGCTTGCCCTTTACCTCAGGGGTGGACCTTTTTCAAGGTGCTCCTCTCAGTGTGGCCACTGATATGACCACGTTTCTGAGTTTCAGGTTCATGCTGCATTTGTCTTTTTAGATCGGATAAACTCTACAGTAGAACTACGTTAATTTCCGTTTCCTTTTCTTGTTCTTTCATCATCCTTTCATTGTCAGCCTTACATCTTTGTAATTCGACCATGAGACTCTTCACAGTCTTGGCTAGATCTGGAGGGGTCCCTACTTCCCTTCTTTCATCAGACTCTTCATCTCTATTGTGGGAGCCCTCTCCCACCTCTTGGTGAGTCACCATTCTCTGTGTCTGTAAATTCACACGGTTGATCGTCCGCTTGGGTGCAAAGACAAACGCTGGTTGTTAGTCAATAGTTAGATACATTTTTTTATAACCCGCGCAAAATTCATAACTCTTTCGCATGCATACACAGTCGGGTTTTGATTTCAGACTTTGACCTTTTTGAATTTAGAGGGTTAAGATAGAGGGTTACTCCTTTAAGGACTATTTCGAACGGAGCTTCTGCACAACTCGTTCATGATCCCAAGGAGGCCGAGTGTTGTAACCATGCTCTGATACCAATTTGTAACACACCCACTATGAAAATCAAAATTTTCGTTGATTTCTCGAAGATCAAAATCCCCGAAATACTTATGGGGGTCTAGCGTCAGCTAGTTCCTCATATGTTCACCTCCATGTGGTTGTGGGTCACGACTATGGGCCGAACCAGTACGTCATCTCTTCACACTTCGCAACTCAGTGCTACCAGAACATCGAGTCGTTCGACTCTGCAAACCCTGAAGCTTGAAACAGTGAAACGCTGAATCCCAACAGGGCTAGCGAACGACAAGTTTCCCACTTGGGGTCTTTTCCACATGACCCTATTTCGTGTCCACGTGCTTAAGCCAACCAAGCTCTTATCGATCTTTTCATGATTCAGGGAATTGCAATGCATGACTTCTACCTTTTACAATTCAAATCCCCGAAAACCCTAAAGTCTCCAAAGTTTCCCTCCAAAGGGAGATCAATGGTTGTAAGCCTCCTTTGATCCAATGGTCTGGATCCTTTCGAGATTTCGGGACTTTTCCCTAAACTCTGACCGCTCACCACGCATCTCCTTTGATGGGCAGTCTATATTCCTTCGAGACTTCTCTTTTCTATTACCAAGCACGTTGGGATTTCGGGTATCAAGATTTCATGATTTTCAAAGGCAAGGTTTCTTGCCCTTTGGTTTCCCGAATGTCGAAATGCCGAAACGTTGACTGGAAGCCATGTGTCCCTCCGATGGATGGCGACGACCTTCATCCAAGATCAATGGTCGTGATCTTTTGGGGATAATCAATGGTCATGATCAAATCATGGCTTTCCTTAATCTCATTCACACCTCACGCCATTTCGGGGTTTCGGTGATCAAGATTTCACGACTTACGAAAGCAAGGGTTCTTGCCCTTTGGTTTCCCGTGTGCCGAAACGCCAAAGCGCTTACCAGCAGCCATGTGTACTCTATAGATGGATGGTTCAGGTACTTCCATGGATCATGGGGTCTACGGTCCCGATTTCTTCATTCCTTGCAAGGGTAAAAAGGGTCATGGAATTAATTCTTGCGTCTCTTCCTCAAATCTAATGGTCATTACAGACCTTGGATCCTCCGAAAGGATCATGTTCGTGCATTTCTTGCAACGGAAGAGAGGGGTCGAGGTACTATCATCCACGTTCCTTCCCCACATCTAACAATTTTTACCAACCTTGGATCCTCCGAAAGGATCTCGTCCATTCATCGAGACTTAACCACACGCTTCCATTTCGGCAGTTCGCAAGTCGGGATTTTGGGACTTGCAAGCACAAGGGGAATATGCCCTTTGGTATTCTGGGTACCGAAATTCCAAAGTGATGAACAAGATTTGATCATCAATTATCCCCCCTGAGATATGCCTTGGCCAATATGACCACTTCTCATAAGGCCACAGTCTTATTCCCTTCGGGACTTATCAATACGAGAGCCCGACCTCTTGTCAACGGAAATCTTGAATTCTCGATTTCCAAATCCCCGGAATGGGCAATCTTGCGACACGTATCCTCCCTAGATTGGATGGTCCAGATCTATTTCGATACTTCCACCATGGAGTGTCCCAATCTCTTGTCATCAGGACTTCCGGAATCCCGAAATACAAATCCCCGATACCGACTCCTCTTTCGGGACTTTCACCCCTGTTCACGAGGGCTTAACCCTCATGCATCTCCTGACATATCTAATGGCTGACGGGTTTTCTAACTAATATCTGACAACTCATATATGTCCCGCGCTGTGCACTCTCCCACTGCTTCCTGGACGTGGAAAAACCAACGATCCATATACTCCCACAGACATTGGGGATCTACGGTCTCGATTTTCTTCGCTACTCACGAAGATAAAGGAAAAAGGGTTAAGGCAAGTAACGCCCTCGTTTCTTCCTCCAATGTAACGCTAATATTCTGGGATTTCAAGAGGATCATACTTCCTCGTACAGGGTTACTAAAACTTATGCCTTCTAATCCTTTTCTAGGTTCTTGGTGAGCTTTCCAAGAAGGGTGTCTCTATGGAGAGATCTATTCTGGGTATTCCTGGGGACGAATAAGGACATAGATTTCCCAAAATCAGACTTGAAGTCTGAATTAGATCGGTATATATATAAATAGCAATTTATAAAACATAAGCCATACATAGTCTTTCCATTATAAGCATGCAACCACCATTTCTAAAATCAAAACACTACACAGGAAGCCTTATACTCAAACCATTCATAAAACTGCATAGACTATGAGCATACATGTCAGCATATAAATTTCAATATGCAAGATGTAAAACACTTATCAGAAATAACACCATATGTGATTGCAACTGCTGAGAGGGGTGCTCGTTTCCACCCAACCGTAGGCTCAATGAATCGCAATGGATTTACCACTAGCCACCCCTGAGCTGAGACCACAATGCTGCGAGACCGTGTCTCTGTTTTCCAGTGACCAAGAATGAAGGTTACTCTCCCTCTTCTCTACTATCACTCACTCTATATTTTTCCAGAGTTCTTCTTCCTCTTTCCCTCGCATCTATCCCCCATCTGCACACTCTTCCCTACCTTTTCTCCATTCCGGTGAGGTTGCGTGTGGCACGATTCTCCTCGTGGTGGTCAAGCTTGAGGACTCTATGGATGGCAGTTCACCCCCATCCCTCATTACTCATGAGGATCCCTCTACCTACCAGCCTGTGAGACATTTAATTCGGGGTAGCGAGCCGCTCTTGGTTCTTCGAGTCAGTGAAGAACAAATACGGTATCGGTTTCGGTGGAAGTTAACGCCACCATTCTAGGTGCCTTCCAGCACCTTTCTTTAGCCATCGTGATCTCTTTTTTATCACTTACCCTCTCAGCAGTCCTACAATATATATATTCATAATATTATTTACATTCATCGACCTTTTTCATAAGGTCCATTCACATCATGCATTCACATTTCTGAGTTTGCCACAGTTCTTGGCCAGTATAGTTATTTTTATAGGCTGGGGGAAACAGGGTGTTACACCTTGAATCTGGTCCTAGGCTCCTATTCAAATGTTCACCAACCACTTCCACTTGTGCTTCTCTTCTTCAGTTCTCACAAAATGGTTGAAAAATATTGGGGCAAGGGGAATACAAAAAAGGGCAGATTTTCTTTGCTATTATTTTCTCCTTTTCAAATGGGACCCCTACTGCTTCTTTTATAGGCTCAAAGAGGGTAGTTATCCGGTTGAATGTCCATATATGGGTGGTCAAACGGTTTAGGAAATTTACCCGAATGTTTGTATTCCATATGCATCTTTCTATTTTTGGTTCTTTTGTCAGTATATGCGGGATGTAATGGGTCAACTAACATATATACGCATGCAGTAGTGGTGCAGGGCACGTATGCCTTCAAAAGGATGGTTTTTTGAAGAGATGTTTAATGGTGGCTTGGAAAAAATGGCAAGTGAGATGGCTTGATGCCAGGTATGCATGTCTAGTGAAAATTAGGGTTATAACAGAAGACCAACACAAAACCAATTTCATTTGTCCGTGGGGTACATTCGCTTATCGAAAGATGCCTTTTGGTCTGAAAAATGATGGAGCTACTTTTGAGTGGGCCATGTCTTTTTCTTTCCATGATCTCAAACACATAGTCGAGGCTTATCTCGATGATTTAGCATCACGATCTCGTAAGAGAGATGATCATCCCACACAACTCCGACTTATCTTTGAGCGATGTCGTTACTACCAGATTCACTTGAATCCAAACAAATGTAGTTTTTGTGTGACGTCGGTTTTTCTGCTAGGTTTCATAGTTTCGACAACAGGGATCATGGTCGATTCTCTAAAGGTTGAGGCGATAGTTCATTTGTCGAGATCACAAATGGTTTCATGTGTTTTTTGAAGAAGGATGTTCCTTTTTATTGGGACGAAGTCGCTCAATGCTCTTTCGAAGCATTGAAATGCGCCCTCACATCTGCCGCTCTGCTTCGGGCACCGAATTATAATAAAGATTTCTTATTGTACATGGCTGCAACAAAATCGACCATCGACATGGTCTTGGTTCAGGAGGATGATTTTCTCGAAGAATACGTGATTTACTACCTGAGCCGAGGCCTGGTTGAACCAGAACTCAATTGTTCCCACGTTGAAAAACTTGCGTTTCCAGCAGTCCATGCTGTCCAACGGTTCCGTCAATACATTTTATTTCATAGGACTACCATCATTGCCATTGTGAATCCGTTTCAATACGTGTTGACATGACGTGTAATCGGTGGAAAGATAAGTAAATGGATAGTTATCCTCTAGGAATTTGTCTTAGATTTTGTTTCAGCGAAATCCAAAACGTTGTTGGTCTTTGCGGAACTCATCTCAAAACTTCTGGTCGAGTCAGGTGATGTTATACCCGAAGAGTCTCCTATTAAAGGAGACATGTTTTTTATTTCATCTTTGGACCCCTGGTATGGAGATATACTAGTCTATCTCCAAACTTTGAAGTAACTCACCTCTGCTTCTCGTGATGAGCGTCGATGCATACGCCATCAGACAAATAACTATCTCATACTCAAGGACACTTTGTATCATCGAGGTGTAGGTTGCATCCTTCATCGTTGTCTCACTCATGAAGAAGCATAAATTGTTCTTAACGATTGCCACACTGGAGCATGTGGTGGTCATTTGTCTGGGTTGGAAACAACCCAAAATATTCTACGAGCTGGTTACTTTTGGTCGACATTGATCAAAGATTGTGTTAAATCGGTCAAAAAGTGCCACCCGTGTCAGATCTTCTCTCAGAAGATAAGGGCACACCCCACTCCCATGTTTCCCGACATAACAGTTGGTCCCTTCACCAAGTGGGTGATTGATTACACTACATGCAAATCCCCTTCAACAAGGGGGCATCGTTATATCATCGTAGCAGTAGAGTACTTCACGAAGTGGGTTGAGGCTATGCTAACATTCAAAGATGATGGCGAGACAACAACTCTCTTTTTATTTAACCAGATAATAGCAAGGTTCGGCGTCCCGAGAGAGATTTTCACTGACCATGGCAGTCACTTTCAGGATAAAATGATGTCCGAGTTAACGTCAAATCTCGGGTTGAGGCAAGAACATTTGTCACCCTACTACCCACAAGAGAATGGTCAAGTGGAAGCTGTGAATAAATATCTTAAGACTATTCTACAACGAATGATCAATTTAGCCAAGTCAAATTGGCATTTGATGTTATACTTAACATTATGGGCCTACTAAACGTCTGTTAAGACTACAATCGGTTTCTCACATTTTCAAATTGTTTATGGGCTGGAAGTAGTCTTGCCAATAGAGTGTCAGATCCCATCTCTAAATTTGGCATTACATTTATTGCTAGACACTTCACAGCTTGAGGAGCATTTATTATATCTCGAGCAACTTGATGAGAAGAGATGTGATTCAGCCTTGTCTAACGAGGCTCACAAACAAAGAGTCAAGTGTCAGTATGATCGGTCCATTCTTCCTCGGATTTTCTCTGAAGGCAACCTTGTATTGATCTATGAGCAAGATAAGGATCCCCTGTGGGCAGGCAAGTTCAAACCCATGTGGTTCAGACCTTTCATCGTGAAGGAGGTACTAAATAAGGGCACTTATCGTCTAGTGGAAATTGAGGGAAATGCTTTGGCAGAGCCTAGAAATGAGCTTTACCTCAATAAGTATTACTCATAGGTGGGTCGCCTTGGGTGACTTCTTGTACATATGTATATATTTTACACTGTCATTTTTTGTCTTTTTGTTTTATGGATGTGTTGTTTTTTATGTCATCTTTTTCACTGTGGCAGATGTCAAGTGAATCAAAGGTGTTCGTTGGGTTTGTGGATGGTGCTACCTGGCACAATCGAAGGCTTGCTTCTACAACTTGGGTGATTTTCACACCTCAAGGCCAGTTGCTATCTTCGGGAGGTATCTGTTTAGGTGATGCCACAAACAACATTGCCAAATACAACTCAGTCTTAGAGTTTCTTTGTGACACTTTGTCGCATGGTATCTCTCACCTCCGGGTCTACTTAGATGCTCGGCTGGTTGTGTCTCAGTTAAATGGGGTTTACTGCGTTTATGATCCTACTCTACACCGACAGTTCCTTAGGGTACATCTCTTAGAACGAAGCTTTGATTACATTACGTATATCCATGTTCCTAGGAGATTGAATCAAATCACAGATACTCTAGCTAATCATGTATTAGATTGGCATATTGCACACATGTAAGAAAAAACACACGCACGCACATGTAAATACATTTTTAAATAGATGTAATCCATAAGACATATAAATATGTAAATACACATATATATATCGAAAGTATCAGAGTACATGGGTGGGAACATGCGCCTCAAAAATATATGTCCAGTAAGAGTCACGGGGCTTATGCCCTCAAAAATATACAAAAAGGTGCCCTCAACACGTAAGTAGTCCAGCCTAGCTAAGTGCAGGGCCTGTTGGCCCTGCCGTAGTGAATGACGACGTTGGCCAAACGTCGGAAGAGCTAGACCCAGGTATGTGGTACCCCAACTATGTGAGGTTGCATCGACGGTGGGAGATCCTCGATCTCCGCCATAGGGTTTGTACGAGTGAGCGCGGTCAGGTTCCACTCTACCCATCTCAATACTCTCTCAGCCTCTCCAACTGGAGATCCCCCTACTGTTGTTGTTGGTCTGGCGGCTGTGGATGGTCCTTCCTCTGGTCGAGGATGCCACCTAGTCCTCATGAATTCTACTGGACGCACTGGTCCCACATATGTACATACACAGATACATAGTTGTCAGATACTCTGGTACACATAAAAAAATGATACATATAAAAAGAAATAAAAATTAAATAACTTAGAAAAAAAAACATACTTATCTCTCCTCGTTCTACTCCAGGAGGTATGGGCATATCAGGATCCCTGGAGAAGTAGATCCCAGCATAGGGGTAGTCCTTTATAGAAGGAATCTACTAAGACCACTAGTCGAAAAAAATTTCATCGAAGGCCTCAATGGTCCTCCCTCCCCCCTGTCATAGCGACAACGTCACCCATCTACACACTGTTGGGAGAGAGGCTATGTGCCCTCATACTGTCTCCCGCATATTGAGACTGGGTACCCTCTCAAAGAAGAAAGCGCATAGGATGGTCCCAAACCCAAAGATTTTGTTTCTTCGCACATGACACTCTGTTAGTTGTCTCTTCATGCAATCCAGGATGGTTGTACTCCAGTCGACAACTTGTGCATTTATTCACTGAACCACACAATGCATGTGCGCTCGGGATTCCTTATGTAAGGCCATGCATCCAGTGATCCGCCCAATGAGTATAACTATCACTTTCAGTGATAGGTTTGAAATCTTGTGTATCGACAACTGAGAACTCACTTTATCTGTGCCAGCTTCGCAATGGAGTCCAATCAACTCCTCTATGTTGTGAGGCCCGGGGGGGAAAGTACGAAAGTTGATTGGGTCACCTCTCCTCGAGAGACCAGTTAGAAAGTAGATGTCTTCAGTCATTGGAGTCAATGAATGCCCCTCAAGGATAAATGCCTCAGTGTCTGGGTGCCAGTAATCGAACAAGGCATTCAACAACCTGGGTTGTTCCCTCATGAATGAAAGCCTGAAGAATTTTAACAACCCGCATTGTGATAATACAACGACAACAATAGGGTCTTCTGAGACCAAAAAGTCAATTTCTTCATGCTCCCTTTCTCTCCAATGAATGTGCATCTTGCAAAATTGACAAGTTCATGGAGGATTAAGTCTTGCTTTTTAGTTTTTCCACATATTGGAGGATGTATGTGGGTTGTATTGGATACAGTCATGTATGCCCACAGGTAGATTGTTTTTTGCACGTGGGCTGTCCTAATACAACCTGCGTACATGTAGGGACAACCTTTTTTAGAGGTGCACGCTCCCCCAAAAATCAAATTAAACACTAAAGGGAAGTATTGAATAGCAAGAGGGGATGTTTTGTACTTACTTGGTTTAAGCGGAAGTTCGTTTCGTCCACTAAATCTCCCATAATCAACTCTTTTAGCAGAGGGGTGTTTTTGAGTTTTTTTCAATTCTCAATTTGCAATGGTGATAATGAGCTACCAAGATTATATTTTATAGGTGTTACTTTTGGTATTGGGAAGATTTTTGAGAGTTGGGTCATTTTTTAAGGTCCTTTGGTAAAAATTCATTTTTCCAACCTTTTGCATCTAAGTTAGGTTTCCACTTCTACTTTTTGCATCTCATTGTCTTTTTCTCTTTTCCATAGGATCAACCCCACCAAGTTGCGACACAAAACCATTAGTGTTTCTTTAGAAGTGTTGTAATTAGGTGGTAGAGCCTGCTTCTACATGGATTCCCTAGTTATATCCTCATTGCTTTTGGCGTCCATGTCGTTGTTAATGACTTTAGGCTCAGGATTCCTGGTTAGTCTTATTCTGATTACGAGTTTGAGCCTCATTTGTATGATTCATCATCACTTTTGAAATCACCATCGGGACTCCCAAAAAAAGATGAGTCTTCTTTTAAGCCCTTTTCAGACTCTTTAAACATGAAAATATTGCCGAGTGGTCTCGTTTCCCTTCATGCTCACCAAACTAAAATTTGAAGGCACGTCTATCCAGTGGTAGTTTACCCCTTTTCGGTTCAGACGGTCAATTGTACGAACAAAGGTATACTCTAGGATCTTCGGTTCGCTAGAAGAGTATTCTCAGGTATACTTTTAACCCTTTTTCGGGCATAAGGAACTAAAAATTACGAAAAAGGACTTCCAAAAATTGAAAAGATGGCCGAGTGACCTTGTTTCTTCACACTCATTAAACTGGTCCAAAAGAACATTTCTTATGGAGTCCATAGTTAAGCTCTTTTCAGACTCCTTAAAAGTGAAAAGATTTTTGAGTGATATTTTCTTTGTCACACTCATTAAAATGGTTTTCAATAGATGTCTTGCTGGTGCTAGTTTACCCCTTTTCGAACCGACTAGACTACCTTCGAAAAAGGTACCCCAGTAGAGTCTCCTTTTACACTTTTTCAGACTCTCTAAAAATGAAAAACCGCCAAGCTTACCTTCTCTGGGCTCGTTAAAGTTGCATTGAAGGATGTTATCATTGTGTCTTATTAATCGCATTTGCATTCCTGCGTCTTTTTCCTAATGCCGACTCCATGTTTCTCTCAACTGAACCATATGAAGCATGCCTTATACGCAAGCCTTGTAGCACTTTGCCTCTGTGTCTTGACACCTTGACCCATGGAGGATTTTTCTCGAGTGTCCTTTTCCTGCATATGTCTCCTTACTCTGAACATCAGTGTGTTCCTTCCGCCTAGAACTAGCATGTTTTCGACACTCGTTCCTCCTTTGTAACGTAGCATTCCTTTATTCTTTTTCAAGATTTCCAGAATTATTGAAAAAGACAAAAAAATCAAATATACCCCAAAAAGAGGAAGGGAAAAGTATTTTCTTTTTGTTGGTAGCACAATGAGTCACCCTTGGAAAAATCACATCCTTTCGTTTGTTCATCAAGCTCTGGGATTTAGTATGACCTTAGGAATTTGTTCTCGCTACATAGAGTTGTGTCAACCTCTGTTTGGTATTCTTGCAAACATATGGAGAGTTTGCGTTGCCTCCTGCATCATGGAATTATGTCAATGCCATGGTGCCTAAGTCTCATCATTTTTCATGCTATTGTCCAAGGGAAGTTTTACTAAATTTGAGTCGACCTTTTTTCAGTTTGTCTCTTGCCCTCATGACCAGCCACCCCAAAATACCAATCAAGTCCTTGTTCAAAATCAACGAAGATTTATGCCTGATCACCGAGATCCTCTTGTCTAATTTCGACGAGCCATCGAAGACCTCTGGGTAGTGAAGTTGTACACTCATATTACACTCCTACCCAAGTTTTGAAGATCTTGAAGTTGTTTCTCAAGCTCTGAAGGATTCATCTCCAACCATCAGGCGTCATTAGCTTCTTGAAGATGGATATTGTACATGTATATATTTTGATTTTGAGATGTAGATCCATTGTGTATTGCTCATGGATACACTTTATATAGTTATATGACATGGATCTGCAGTGTATTTGATTGACAACTATGATTTTATTTTAACCCGAGCATGGGTATGCCCACCTTAGTGAGACAAATTTTTATTTTGCAATTGGCACCTCCCGAACTCTGGTCTCTGGGCTCACTCGCTTCGTAAGTTGGTGAAGATTTGTAATGTATTTTGACCATCAGATGATCTTCTGACCTCACACATTAGGGGGCATTTGTTGTAACCCTAAATTTCACCAGACATGCATACCTGGCATCAGGCCATCTTACTTGCTATTTTTTCCAAGCCATCATTGAACAACTCTTCTGAAAAACCATTCTTTTGAAGATGTACGCGCCCTGCACCACTACTGCCCACGTATACATGCTAGCTGCACCATTACAGCCCGCGTACACTCACAAAAAGCGCGAGAAATAAAAATTGCAAAGGGATACGGGCTTTTGGGATGTTACCTAACCATTTGACCGCCTATAGCCAGTCACCCAACCGTTACTATCTTTTTTGGCCTATAAAAGAATGTGTTGGGGTCCCATTCCAAAGGAGAAGAATGAGAGAAAAGAAACTCTTCCCATTTTTGTATTCCCCCTTTTGCCCCAATATTTTGCAACCACATTGTGAGTTTGAGCCAAAATTCCTTATTTCAGCCCCTTTTTCCTCTATTGTAAACCCTTGCCATTTCCCTTGAGAGAATTGAAGAGGAGAAGAATAGGTGGAAACATTTTGTGCATGGTGAAGACAAGCCCAGGACCAAGTTAGAGGAGCAGTTGTCGGTCTCATATTGTAAGTGACTTTGTGAGATTAATATAAAGAAATACTTTTCCCATCCCGCCGAATGATATCTTCAATCTTTATGATTTGTTTATATTTTTTTTATGATATCTAACCCACTAAGACATATATAGAATGCATGCTTGTAGTTTCTTGCTTGTATTTTGTTGAATGCGGGTCAACCTTGGGAGGAGACTTGCAGTCAGAAAACGATCGACACCAGACGCGGAGTTTAAGGTAGGACTACCGAATCCCTATACTTTGTTTTTTATGCATGATTGTGGGGTAATGTCGGGATGGTTGTTAAAAGTAGGAGACTTTAGACGGTTAGCTCTTCCTGCACTTTAGAACCCTAGTGTAGTTCGTAGGGGGTTTTCCCACTTACATCACCTAGGAACTAATGGGAAAACCTAAGTTGATTTATTCCCCTATCAGGCTTAGGATGGATAATCAGCAGGTAGTAAGCCCCTTTGGGAGACTGGAGCATGTCCCTATGGACATCGACGGGGTAAGGAAATTTGCATATTTTGAAGGGATTGAGATAGTTGACGATAGTTTCCCTTATCCTACACTGTTAGGAATTGACTAGGCTTTCAATGATTCTATTGTTGTTGATTTGAAGAAAAGAAGAATGAAATTTGAAGGAGATGGCCTTAGGGCCATTGTGCCTTTGGATCCTAATGAAGGTCGAAGATACAAAGAACCCATCAGAGAATAAGACCGCTCCTATGAGCTCAAGAATATATATAAATTGACAACATGACAACAAGACTACATTAATCCTATAGTAGATGAGAATTTAAGTGGCGAAATGACAATGCATGTTCATCAGACTCAGAGGAAGAACTATAGAATTGGTAGAATAATATGTATGAATTATCTGCATGGAGATGTGCCAGATTGACCAGAGAAGTTCGTTGGATCAGAACAAAAGTAAGTAACTTACCCACGTTTGATGGCTTAAATCACTTAGAAACTTTCTTGTTAGAATTTGAAGCAATTGTACTAGTGCAGCAGAGGTTGTTGGCACTAGACAAATCTTTGAAAGAAACCCCAGAGAGATGGTGGGGAACACATAAGAATAACATCGCATAATGGGTGCAATGTCACACTTTGATGACATCATGATTTTCAAAGAACATCGTAGAATGCGAAGTTCGATATACAGGTCAGGGCTACCCGAAAGGCCATGTGCGAAGTTGCGAGGAAGACTGGAGAAACATTCCTCAAGAACAGTGGGTGCATAAATTTATTAACACTCTGGACACAACGCCTATTAATTAGTATCTAGATGCAGAACTGCGCCTCACCACTACAGATTGGTACGACATGACTCAGAACTTTGTAGCCACATTTGTATTTGAAAGCCAACATCCTACAGTAGATCAAGAATTATAGATTGTAAGAAAGAGAGTGTTTGAGGAGGCACCTAGCCCCCCTTTGGAGCAAGAAGAGGATGAATGGACTACACCTCTTCAAAAATTGCAAGGCTGTTACATTATCAATGTTGACGAAGACGATGATCCTATCAATGTGAAAATCGTAGAAACAAAATGACAGAGAGATGTGGAAGGACCAAGAGTCGAACTACCTTTCATTGGACAACCGATCAATATCAAGAAAGTTAACATTTGAATGGAGCAAGCACCCAATCTTGCTAACGTTGGATATTATTGGGATGTTTCCACTATTGACAAGATCACAGAATTACTGCATGAATACCAGGACTTGTTTCCAACCAAGTTCACTGATATTAAGGGCATTAAAGGACCCATGGGAGAGATGAAGATCCATTTGAAACTAGATGAAAGGCCAGTCAAGAAGAGACCCTACAGATTGAATCCTAACTATAAGGAGAAAGTCAAGATTGAGCTTGATAGAAAGTTAGAAGCATGAATCATAGAACCTGTTGAAGAGTTAGAGTGGATTATCCCTATGGTGGTCCAAGATAAGAAGACAGGAAAAATCAGGATCTGTGTAGACTTGAGGAAACTAAAATATGCATGCTTACATGATCACTTTCCTACACTATTCAGAGATGAAGTGTTAGATAATGTTGGAGGACAGGAGGTCTACTCCTTCACAAATGGATTTTCAGGAGACCATCAGATCAAGATTGCCAAGGAAGATCACAACAAGACCACCTTTCCCATAGAATGGGGATCCTACCAGTATACAGTGATACCATTTGGATTGAATAATGCACCAACCATTTTTTCTAGGGTGGTGGTCGAAGCATTCAAAGAGTTTTTACACAAATTCTTGGAATCATATTTTGATGATTGGACTGTTTTTAGCTTATTGCAACATCATATTGAATGTTTAAGACTAATGTTGGATAAGTGAAGGCAATGTCAGATTTCCTTGAACCTAAAGAAGTGCATATTCTTTTCACCCTTTGGAGTGCTGCTAGGCCATATAGTGTGTAAGAAGGGATTGCTGGTAGATCCATCTAAGATTGCCATTATTGTTGATCTACCCCCTCCTACTTCAGTCAGACAATTGTGTACTGCGCTGGGACATACTGGATACTACAGGAAGTTCATTAAGGGTCATGTGCATATTACAACACTTATGGAAAAGCTTTTGAAGAAAGATTGTCAGTTTGAATGGATAGACGAATGCCAGTAAAGATTTGATACACTAAAACATAAAATGGTTACTGTGCCTATTCTAGTTTTTCCAGATTGGAGCAAGGAATTCCATGTGCATGTTGATGTATCCTCTATTTCATTAGGATAAGTGTTAGCACAACCAGGATTAGGAGATATCAACCATCCATTATATTTTTCCAGCAGGAAACTATCTACAGCTGAAATTAACTACACCATTGTTGCGCCTCTTTCGTCGCCTTGGTGAGAAAATAAGAGGTGCTTGCAAGCTCAGTTGGGTCTGCTGAGAAGGACAGCTGTAGAGAAAAGAGTTAGAGAAAGAAAACAAAAACTATAACTAATAATTAGACTAATAGATGCAATAAAAATTAAAATCATGAGCATAGGGACATAGAAATAACAAGAACAAAAAGACCCATGTCACCAATGTTTGAGGCTGATCTATTGATGAAAACAAAGCACCAAGAAGAAAGGGGACTATGAGTCCCTTCTTCCTCCAAGGGAAGGTTCTTGGGCCCTCACTAGCTAGCTCTTCTTAGAACAAAGAAAATGGAAAATGGTGATGAAATAGCTCTTTACAAATCCACTCAATGGTGAGATGGATTTCTCAATGTAATGGTGCCAATGTGCTCTTGTCAAGGATGGAGTCCTTAAAAAAATATAGGCAGTATAACATTACTTTGAATTCCTTGAGAAAATGAGGTGCATTCATGGATTTTTATAGCATTGCATTGGGTTATTGTGTAACTGCTTTGTAGTGTGAAAAGAGGCCATTTAGGCCATTATTAGGTCTTTGACCAGCCCACCAGTCAGATCCAGCTCAGATTTGAGGGTAAAATCAGCTTGGGAGCTGAACCATAAGTGGTTGGGAGGCCGACCACTTTCATAAATGCACCGTTTAGCAGGTGCACGACCTTTTGCACTAATAGTCACACATCGTGTGCATATGCATGATTTCTACGTTTTTGTTCCGCGCATGTGTGCGCACGCCCAGTGTCTGCAAAGCACTCTTCAATTTTTCACTACTTTGTATAGTTTTTTGACCTTTTTTAATGTTCTGGTATTAATTCAGGTTCATGAATGACTTCATTACTGGTTGACGATGATGAGTTCTTGTAACCATGTGTGGACGAAATTTCAGTGATAACAGATGCCCCCTGATGGATGAGGTTAGGAGCATACATATAGCTGAAATCCATCAATGTTTATTCTACTGAGAATGTTGTTGTAAGAGAGAGTAATAGTGTAATTGCCCAGAGCGATCCGTTGGAGGGAAAAAGGAATCGGTAGGACCCGACCTTCTGTGAGGTGTGCAAAATAGAAAACTGTGTACAAACGAGGCGGGCATGCCCCATGCTCGTGTCATGTAACTCTGAAAAAGATGACTGAAGCATTGGTGTAGACAACTACAGTTCCCTCGGGGGCGGTTCTGATAAAGGCAAAAGATAATTCTGCAAGTGAACATACTCTAAATAGTAGGCAATGATTGCGGTAAATAGTAGCAGCGATCATGTGGGCATTGATAGCCCAGCCTAGTTCAAAGGTCTTCGACAAATGAGAGAAATAACTGCAATAGTCGCAAAGTAAGACCCACTGTAACATGAGAAAGTGTTGGCGTCGAATGTTATGGGGGTCAACGACAGCAGGGAGCAATGGTGTTTCACCCTGTGCCGTCCGATATCTCTCATTAAATGGATAATGAGAATCAAGATACTGTCACCCTTATGGAAAATGGTGTTGATGTCGACAAAAGGGGAACGTGACTCCCAGAAGCAAAGGGCTTCGGGAAATCTACTGAGGTGAGGAAGTGGCAGAGGTACATGGACGAAGTCAAGAAGTGGGAGGACTCAAGACTGCCCTTGGTTGGAGGATGTATGAGATAAATAGTGGCCGCAATTGTGTAACGAGGTCGAGTGTCAGGGGGACGACAAGACTGGTGATAAGTTGTGCCAGAGGCGGGACAAGGTGAACAAATTCAAAGGGTAGAGGTAAGTGACCTGTGGGGTACTCTGAAGATATGGACGATGCCGGCAAGGGTAGATGATAAGTAATGCTCCAACCA
>JZKD02S1727451.1:101682-120370 GCA_000966675.3 Picea glauca
AAATGATAAAGTAAGGTGACAAAATCAAGAAGGAATATTTAAATGTTAAAGTATTGGAGAAATTTTTATTTATGGAAAGTGGTTAACCCTAAAATAAGGAAAATAGGTTAAGTGATGTATAAATGGGTTAAGTGACCTAAAAATGGGTTAAATGACCTAAAGGATGAAAGTATAAATAATATAGCAATGGTCCCTTGTAGATCATCCTTTTTGTGGATAAATGGAGAGCTTCTTGTGGGAATATATTTTAGAGTATTGATGGAGAGCTTCTTGAGAATTTTTGGTGTGGAAAACTTGAGGATATTGAATATATATAGGTTACTAAGGTAACCAAGGATATATAAGCCAAAATTCTAAGGAAAGTTAAGAAAAGAAGGCCGAAATATAAGGAAGGATAAATTCTTTTGATGGTTCTTTCTAAGGTATGTTATTTACAGGTCATCTCACCATTTTCTCTATAAATTGTTTTCTATAATTATTCAGATCCTAAAATTGCTATGAAAGTGAGACAACATATCCAAGTATCTTTGGTTAAAAATTTAGCTTGTGGGTCGTTGTATTTTTGGAGTTACACTCCGTCGAAAATAGGGTTTGTGGCTAGTCCTGAAACTAGTCAAAATCAGGTGTTTTGGGTAAAAATGTCATAACTTCTTCATAAAAAATCCAAATTTAGTGAGACAAAATGTGTTGGTTAGGGTACATTATTTATTATTCTCTCTAACATTTTCAGATCATTTCATCAAATATTTTGTGCGGGGCACGCTCTACAAGGTTGCTCTCTAGAATAAGCCAGAATTCAGAAAGGTATGCCATTTTTTCTATAACTCCTTTTCTGAGAGGTTACAAGTAGTGCCACTTATAGGAATTGCATTAACAAAACTGAAGAACATTGTGTATCAGTTTCATACCTATATTCAGTACAGGTACAAAGTTATGATTATTTCAAGTTAGGGTTGTTGAGTAATCCAAAACTAGTCATGGTTGAGACAAGCAATTGATGAGTTGGCACATACATGAGGTGTATAGTTGATAATGTTGATACATATTGATGAGTCATTGTTGATGAGTAGTTGACACATGATTTGTATATACTTGGTACATGGTTGTATGCACTTTTTTATGGTACAGGTTGATTACAGGTTGTTTGGCACAGGTTGGTGCATGGTTGATGCTCTTGTTTATGATACCGATTGATATCTGTTGAGGATTGTTGCCTAATCTTAGTTTGTGCTGAGAATGTAAGATGAGTCTTGCATATAGAGTTGTTTCTCTTGTAGAGTTGTACTCTATTCAGTTGTTGCTGAAAAACCTCCGGGTTGAAGTCCATAATAAAAATAAAAATTGTACATACATCTTGTGTTCCTTGTGTTCCTTGTGGAGATGATTTGTTGATGATATATTGATGATATATGTTGCTGATATGTATTCACATCTAACTGATTATTAATGAAAGCAATGATTAATGAGTAAATGTCGAATGCTAACTAATGAGTTTTGTGTAAGAGGGAAGTTTTGGGAAAAAGATCCCCACACTCATTCAACCCCCCTCTAAGTGTGGTAAATGTGTCCAACAAGGGGGCCATGAAATAATTGAATATATCATAGAAGAATATCTTGCAATTGACCTTCCACAATTGAGAATAATAACAGTGAATTGGTCCCTTCTCCGATGTCCAGGACTAGTTGAATGTTGGGAATGAATTTGCAGCACACACATCGTTTATTAGATATGACGACATGTAAAAACCAAGATTCTTCATTATCTTGGGATATTGGCTGCGATGTGTGATGTTGAACGAGAGAATGGTTGCTCAGTTTAAGACTTGGCCATTCTTGGATATCATATAATCCATAGGGAACCATTCCATCTCAAAATGGGTGGCACTTTCTTCGCCATAGAGCTGACAGATCATGGTATTTAGCACCTATAGGGAATTTTGAGATACCATGCTGGGACATATATTTCGACCATTTTTGTCGGCCATTCTTCATCGTAAAACTAGTCTTCAATGAGGGTCTCGAAATCTTCATGGTCAACTCTAAATTGTTCGAGAAAAGACTCGTTCAGGGCCACTATCAGCTTCGGGGATTGATACCTAGCTCTGATGTCATCTTCTTTGAGAAAGGTGAATGGGAGACCTAAAGCATTGAGTATTATCCCAATATCCTTTTGTAGGTACACAGAACACCATTTGGTTGCGTCATTATAAGGAAAAATCTCGGGGGGAGTGGCTACTGTATGAATTCCGCTCTTCCTGATGTTTTTGTATGCCTCAATGTTTGGTTCATCGGAAGGAAATATTTCATTCTCGAACATATCCAGGATCTCGACATAATTGAGGTAGTGCTCCATACCTTCATGGTTGTTGGTGTTTGTAATATTCCAGATATAAAATAGTATGCAAAACATAAATAATTAACTAGAAATGGCAGACAAACAATGATATAACCATAACAATACCACAATAATACCAGAAGAGTAGTTTGATTACTTAGAGAAATGTTCACTTGCCTCTTCCAGGGGGCAACCTCCAGTAGAGCAAAGCTCTATTACAATAATATCCAAGTCAAAACTTCTCATACCCTCTACTCCTATTTATACTAAATATTTCTATCCAAAAGAACAACCTAGAGGAAGATCCCTCTATAAGCGAAAGCTTCTATTAGGTATTCTTACATTTGACTTATTCTTCCTTATTGCCAGACATTATTAATATTGACCTTTATTACATGGAGATATATTATTCTACCTACGTGAGGGGTTAGGTCCCTAACATGTCCTCCCCATTAAAAACAACCTTGTCCTCAAGGCTTGAGATGAGGAAATTGTTGTAGAATGGTAGTTGGTTCCCAAGTGGCATCTGCTGGAGTTGTATCTTTCCATTGGACTAACACTTCCTTGATGGTGCACCAACACAGATAAATCTCACGCTAGTCCAAAACTGCTTGTGGTTGTAGCTAAATGGAGCCTTCTTCATCCAACTCGGGAAGGTTGGTTTGAGTTTGGCACTTAGTTCCAATGACCTTCTTTAAGCAAGAAACATGAAAAACAAGATGGAGCTTAGAATGACTGGGAAAAGCTAACTGATAGGCCACCTCTCCCACACTCTTGGGAACGGTATAAGGACCATAAAATTTGGGTGTTAGTTTCTGACAATGGTCAGCCTTGAGGGAATTTTGCTTATAAGGTTGCAGTCGAAGAAACACCCAATCTCCTTCTGCAAATTGACATTCAGAGCAACACTAAGCTTCCTGTTGCTTCATGCGATTCTAGGCCATGACCAAATTATCTTTGAGGGTATGAAGAATAGCCTCTTGAACTGTAAGCATTTGGTCAACCACCTAGACCTTTGAGACACCTGGAAAGTATGAGAGAACTGAAGGTGGATTTTGTCCATATACCGCTTCAAAAGAAGTCACACGTGTAGATGTATGGTAAGAAGTGTTGTACCACCATTCAACTAGTGGTAACCATTGAGCCCACTGATTTTTCTATTCTGATGCAAAACACCTCAAATATGTTTCCAAACACTTGTTGACAAATTTAGTTTGGCCATCAGTCTAGGGATGATAAGATGTGTTGAGATGCAATTGGGTACCTTGTATCTTGAACAATTCCTACCAAAACTTTCTGGTGAAAGTGGGGTCGCAATAAAAAACAATAGAATGAGGCATGCCATGAAGCTTGAAGACCTTATCCATGAAAATTTGAGCCACAGTGGAGGTTGTAAATGGGTGTTGAAGAGCAAATAAATGAGCATACTTGGAAAGATGATCAACTACCACCATGATTGATTTATTGCCCAATTTAGGTAAGCCTACAATATAATCCATAGAGATATCCCTCCAAATAGCAGGGGGAATCGGAAGCAGTTGTAATGTGCTAGGAGATTTGACTGTGTATCCCTTGTTGCATTGACAAACATCACATTCTGCCACAAAATTTCAAACATCTTGTTTCATACCATCCCAGAAGAAAGGAACATTTGACCCAGTCATAGGTTTTGGTAAACCCTAAGTGCCCAATGGTGGGTGTAGCATGAAGCTCAGAAAGTACCATGGATTTAAGTTTTGACTATTTACTTAAATACAAATTACCTTTGTATCAAAGCTCATCATTGTGCCAAGAGTACCCTAGGGAAAATGGAGAATTGTCTTGCAATTGTTGTATTAGATGCGGAAGTTTGGGATTGTGTAGCCATTCCTGGAGAATAGATTGGAGCTAATCTAGTACAATGAAGGAGAGGGAAAAAAGGGACCCTTCATATTCATATTTTTTGGAAAGTGCATCAACAACCACATTTTATTTTCCTTTCTTGTAAATAATCTCATAATCATATCCAAAGATCTTAGTCACCCACTTTTGTTGCTCTCGGGAAGAAAGGCATTGTTCCAAAAAATACTTGAGGCTTTGATGACCTGTCTTAATTTGGAAGCGCTTCCCCAATAGATAAGGGCACCAAAGATCCACTGCATACATACTAGCCAACATTTCCTTTTCTTAAATTGATTTGCCCAAATTTTTCTCTGACATTTGTTTGCTGGTAAAGGCCAAAGGCCGACCCTCTTGCATAAGGACTGCTCCAATTCCTTTCTTAGAAGCATCAAATTCCAAGACAAAGGTCTCTGTGAAATCAGAAAGGGCCAGGACTGGAGTGGTGCACATGGCCATCTTCAAGGTTTGAAAGGCCTGAGAAGCTGTGGGAGTCCAAGTGAAAGAATTATTTTTAAGGAGAGCAATGAGAAGTGATGCAATCTTTCCATAAGTCTTAACAAACTTGCGATAATAACCAATTAAACCTAGAAATCCACACAAGCTTTTGAGAGTCTTTGGGTGAGGCCAATATTGCATAGCTTCAATATTTTTAGGATCCACCCTGACACTATTGTTGCGCCTCTTTTGTCACATGAATGAGAAAAATAGAGGTGCTTACAAGCTTAGTTGGTTCAGCTAAGCAAGACAACAGTGAAGGAAAGGGTTAGAAAAAGAAACATAAAAGACTAAGCTAAGAATTACACTAAGAAAGGAAAGAACAACTAAATTATTGAGCATAAGGACATAAGAACAAGAAACAAACAAGACTCATGTCACCAATGGAAAGGATTGTATTAGTGAAAAGAAAACATTGAGAAGAAAGAGGACTTTGGGCCCCTTCTTCCTCCAAGGGAGGGCTCTTGTACCCCCACAATTGAGCTCTTTTTACAACTTTGAAACTTGAACAAAATGGTGAAAGAATCCCAAGCTAACCCACTTAAAAGGTGATGTGGATTGCCTAAATGGAATGGTGCTAGTATGCTCTTGATGAGAAAAGAGGATTCCCCAAGAGAATAGCAACAACATAACCTTGGAAATGAATTCCTTGAAAATGTAGTGCACCCATGGCCTTGTTTTATGGCACCACTTTGAGGTATTGTGAAACCAACTTTTAGTGTGAAAAGGGGTTGTTTAGGGCACTTTTAGGTCTTTGACCAACCACCTAGTCGGATCCAGCCAAGATTTGGATGTCAAATCAACTTGGAAGTTGAACCAGAAGTGGATGGAAAGCCGACCAATCTCATAAATGCGTCATTTCTCAGGTGTGCGTGGCTTTTAGCGACCACAGTCGCGCATCGTGTGCATGTGCGCTTTTCTTGCATTTCTGGATGGCGCATGTACGCAAGCACCCTATGTAGTCATAGCGTACCTTGATTTTATAACTGGTTGTATAGTTTTGGAACTTTTGGAAATGTTTTTTTTGTAATTTTGGTCCATGGGTGAACTCATAGCTGTTTGAAGATGTTGGATTCCTGTAATCATTTGCGGACAAAATTTCAGTGATAACAGATGCCCCCTAATGGATGAGGTTAGGAACATACGTATAGATGAAATTCATCAATGTTTCTTCTACTGAGAGTATCATTTTAAGAAAGAGAGATAGTGAGAATATCAAGAGTGACCCGTTGGAGGGAGAAGGGAACCTGTAAGACCCAACTTTTCGTAAGGTGTGTAAAATAACTTGTTTACAAATGAGGCAGGCATGCCTCATGCTTGTGTCATGTAACTCAAAAAAGGGTGTTGTAGAGTAACTGAAACTGTGTGTTGATGTAGACCACTGCAGCGCCCTCGGGGGTGGTTTTGATAAAGGTAGAGAACAATTCTGATGAGGAACATACTCTGAACAGTAGTCAAGGACACTTGGAAGAAGTATCACGGATGCTGTGGGCATGGATAGCCCAGCCAAGTTCAAAGGTCTTCGACGAATATAATAAAAAACTTCAATAATCGCAAAGTAAGACCCACCGTAACATGAGAAAGTGTTGAAGTCGAATTTTATGGGGGTCAACGACAGCAGAGAGAAATTATGGTTCTCCCTGTGTCGTCCGAGACCTCTCATTGGAAAGGTAATGAGAGTCAAGATACTGTCGCCCTTCTGGAAACTATGCTGATGTCAACAAAAATGGGGTTGTGACTCCAAGAATAAAAGGGCTTTGTGAAATCTACTTGGTGAGGTTAGGAACTGAGGAGGTACATGGACGAAGTCAATATGTGTGGAGACTCAGGACTGCCCTTGGTTGGGGATATATTTGAAGTATAAGTGGCTGCAACCATTCAACTAGGTCGAGTTTCGGGGGGACAACAAGACGTGGGATAAGTTGTGTCAGAGGTGGGACAAAGTGAAAAAACTCAGAGAGAAGAGGTAGGTGGCTTGTGGGATACTCGAAGTATATGGATGATGTCAATAGGAGTAGATGATAAGGAGTGCCTCAACCAAGGGTGACATGGGTTGCATTTGCCAGGAAGGTCGCCAAAGGCGACGACAAAAAGCTATGTAACATGCTGGAAATAATGGCTTAGTTACAAAAAGAATTAAAAAATATGTGGGGATAATAATGCAGATACAGAAATGGGTGCCCATTGTAGGAGGCCTTGGCCTGGGGATGGCGCAAGTTGGTGGAAAAAACAAGTGGAGGGTGGGGGTCCCATAGGCTAGTTTCTTTAGTAGGGTAATATATGGAGAGAAATCTAAGGATGGGCAGACTGATGATGGGCAAAATGGATGGTAAATGATGCTGCGGGAGTGCAGTCAAAATAATCCATGAGGAAGTGCCCTGGGAGTCCAGTGGGTAGGCTAGAAAAATGAGGAAAAGGAATATGTGGCTGATTCGTGACATGATGTAAGACTATCGGGACTCCCAACCCTAAAGGGTTGAAAATAGCATGAGTGTCAAAGTGCCAAGGTGTCTATGAATGGGACAACTCATGTGGGGGAGAGTGCTACCAGGTGGTAGTACCCAAAATGCAATCGAGGTGGCGGTACTACAGAGCCGGATATGAGGGCCCTAAAGGCAAATTTCAGAGGGTGTGACTGGAGATGCAATTGAGATTTAGAGGGAATGATTACATGCCAGTGTTGATTATATACTTGAAGGGGTTGTGCTGGTGTATGATGACCAAGTACCTGCACACATGAAAACCAAATACCCGACGTGAACAATATCTGAAGAGAATTGAACATACAAGCATTTATTTGATAATTTTGAACATGAGCATGCATACCTGGACGGGGTATGGAAAAGTGGCTCCCCAGAGGCTAAGGATGAAAAATGGCCCAGGGACTATCTGGATGTAGAGGATGGGGTACTAATCCCGTGGCTGAAGACGGATTGAAAAATAGACACCCGGAGCTCCCGGAATGGGGTCTAGAAGTTTGGAAAAAAGGACTATATATAGCTGTAGGGCCCACATTGCCACCTCATTTGTACCTACTGTCAGTGTGATTGGACGAGAGATATTCAGAGGAGATTTGGAGATTCCGGGAGAACGAGGCAGTCAATTCAGGACCAACGAGCTTCATGTTAGTGGTCTTATTGTCCTGCATAGAATTAGGTTTTCTATTTGTGGGAAGGGCCTGTACAGAGGGCAGTATAGGGAGTTTTGTGGGTGTGGGCCCCACAGTGCGTGGGCAATCCGAAAATATGGGCGCATGGGTGCACGCCTGTTATCCGGATATCCGTGCACGGGTGCACCCTAAGGGAGGAAATAGGCGCGCATGGTATGCGCACCTGTTAGCTAAACAACTGCGCATGGGTGCACAACTATGTAGTGGACAGGTGCGTTGTGATGCGCGCCTATGTATGTGACAGGGGCACATGAAGGGGCCTCTGTATGGCTGACAGACGTGCATACATGCACGCATGTGGGATTAATAGGCACACATGTGTGTGCACCTATGGGGTGAACAGGCGTGCATGTGTGTGCACCTATGGGGTGAACAGGTGCACATATGTACGTGCCTGTGGGTTCAAACAACCATGCCTTGGGGGCAAGGCTGATGGGTGAAAAAATCATCTTTTTTGGAGATTCTAATGTGTTTATGTTTGAGATGGCTGATAGAGAATTGGATTATGTGGTTTCAGGTGATCATTGGGACGATGTCGGTTCACTGGAGAGAGAGGGGCTGGTCACAACTTAGGGAGGTTGTGGCTATTGAGGAGCCGGTGGTACGTGCCACTTTGGAAGCTTATGGGTTGCTGAATTTCTTTGAGTTCCCTTTGATACGGGCCTAGGAGTACCTTCTATAGTTCTTGATCCGGATGTGGAGTCCAGATTTGCATTGTTTTATGGAGCGGGGTGAGCAGTTAGCCTTCATTGTGGTGGAGGATGTGTATTTTCTGACTGGGCTCCATTTTTGGGGAAGGCCCTTACCGAGGGAGCTCGTATTACCTGGGGACGGGAAGTTGGCTACCTTAGGCCGGAGGTATTGTTCGAGAGATGATTTTATGTCGGGCTCTGTGGTGAGTATCGGGGCTATGGATGCTTTAGTTCATTGTTGTGTAGCATCGATGATTGTGAGGATATATGGGTCCCTCACAACTCAGCAGATCAGTGGTGGTCAGCTAAGGATTATGGGGAGGGCACTGACATGAGATAATTTTTCCTGGGGCTTGATGTTGCATGCCAAGATGGTAGGGCAGCTCGATAAGTGTCGGGTTGTGGACTCATGGGACTTTTCTTTTGGGTCCATCTTGGTTGCCTGGTTTTTGGAGAGGGTGTCGATGTTGCACCCTAGAGTGTTATTGGGTGAACCTGGTGCGCGAGATCCGTGACTGATGCGGTGGTCGAGGATTTTGATTCACCACAGTGGTGGTGAGGGTGGCCATTTTTTCACAGCCAAGGTTGCACAGGTGTGGTGGCAGATTCCATGGATCCTACTGTAGTATCCGTATTGTGGGGTGGACTTTCGGGGTGATCCAGATATGGTGTTACCTCTAGGAGAGGTGTTTGACCATCGGGGTGTGCTTGGATGTTTTTGTGTTTGATTGTGAGGTAGTATGGTGTGTGTATTATGTATAGATGGGTGCTGGTGCGATCCTTGGTTTGTTGGTGTGTGCGTGTGTGGGAACTCGCGGGTTGGAGGTGGAGTGGGTTAGAGTTCCATCTCATCAGGGGCCGGTGAGGCCTCCATGGGAAAATCCGTAGGTGGGAGAGAGACGACAACGCAAGGATCCTGAGGGGAGACCAACTGGAGAGGAGAGAGTGGCTAGGAGACATCATTTTGATGACCCTGGTGTAGGGCCATCGCATGCTCCTTCGGTCGAGGCCAGGGAAGATTTTGAGGATATTTGTCGCCACTTGGAGGTGGTGCTATAGGGAGTTCTTGAGGGCATGTGGTCATGCATCCAGGACGAGGGTGTCCTAGAGCAGTGTGTGGGATTTTCGCTGATGTGGTGGACTGTGGTTTGGCGAGCCGCAGTAGTAGGTGTTGCGATGACTGGGTAGTTTCCTCCAGGTCCAGAGGGACCGATAGTGGGTGGGGCACCACCGCCTAAGGGAGGGCCAGGAGGTGGTGCTCTAGAGGCACCAAGAGTGTCACTCTATGTATTTTTGTATATTATATATAGGTTGGTGAGCCCTTTTTGGTGTGGTGATACCAGTTTTGTACCAAGGTGTTTCACTGGCCTGCGGATTTTGTATACGATGTATTCTATGTGTATGTAAACATTTTGATAGAACTTTTGACCGACATTTATATATATATGGATATATATTTGGGGGTCTTTGTGATGTTCACATGTGTGTGAGAATTGTTTAATGTTATGTATGATGTCTAATCTATATGTTGTGACAGACTTTTGATGGTTTATGTGTGTGTAAAGGTGTCTTGATGTGATATATGCCAATCAAGTACAATGTTAGGTAGGTTATCTGTAATTTGATTAAATTGTCTTGGAATATGTGTAAATGTAATGAAATAAAAATGTCGAGATAAAAGTCTAACTTGCAGGTATTTGCGAAAAAGGCAAGGATCACGGACACGGTACACATTGTTGAGTTGGAGGATGACTAGTTGTGAGTCAAGTAAGATGCTAAGGTGACGAATACGACGATGGATGGCATCGATGAAGAGGCCAATGATGACAATGTACTTGGCTTGGTTGTTGGTTGTTGAACCCAAACATATTCCACTAGAGTGGAGCAGTTCATATGAGGGGGAATAGAGGGCCCAAGCTGTCGAAGAAAGATTTTGTGTCCAACGGTTGGTGCCATTGGCGTAACCGATGTGGTAGGCCGGTGGAGGAAGCATCTGTCAATAACACAAATGATATTTTAGACGTGAGGTATGGGAAAAAGATTAGAAACACTATAAAAGAAATAACCTAATTTAGAATGGCTACGCTTAGGCGTAAAATTTCTTTAAGTATAACCTGTTGATGGGTTTTTTGAGAGAGAGGCCCTCAGGGGAAGCCAAGATGTATGCACCTTTGGTGAGGCAATGTTGGATAATGTAGGGGCCATGCCACAGTGACTCAAATTTTCCATGATCGAGGGTATCGTGAGCGATATCATAAGCAAGGACGAGGTCATCTTCATGAAATGAGCGAAGGTTGACATGGCGATCAAAGGTGACCTTTGACCATTTTTTGGCTGCCTCATTGTTATGTAATGAAGATAGATGATCTTCATCCAGGGACTCTAAGTTCAACAAATGCTTCTCCATTGGAGAAGTGTCGAGTAATAGCTCAATTTTGGTGAGTAATAGCACGGAAAATAAAATATGATGCAAATTGGTCTTATGTTTGTTAACCGTGCGCTGTAACATGGTCTTGAGGACCTTGTTAATTTCTTCGACCTGTCCATTGGACTGAGGGTAATATAGTGAGGCAAACTTGTGGGAGAATCCTAACCAGGATGAGAGTTCTACGAAAATCTCATTCTCAAAATGTTTCCCGTGATTAGAGACTAGTTGGAGTGGTACTCCAAAGTGGGATATGACGTGATTAAAGAAAAAATGTGTTGCGATGTCAGCGGTGTTGTTGAAGGTGTTGCGATGTCAGCCCACTTTGTGAAGTAATTGACTGTGAAAACGATGTATTTGTGTCCATTGTTGGATGGGGGGTTACAAGTCATAAAGTCGATGCCCCATTTACAAAAGGGGCCTACAGTAATGACTGGGTGGAGAAGAGAAGGTGGTGCTCGTGATTTGTTGGTGTAAAGCTGACATTTATCGCATCGCTTCACGGCATGAATGCAATCATGAAATAATATAGGCCAAATGTAACCTGCATGGTTGATTTTCTGAGCAGTGGACATCCCCGAGAGATGGACCTTGCACACGCCACTATGGCAGTCGTTCAAGACTCTATTGGCCTCGTCAATAGTCAAGCATTGACAGAGTATGGTGTCAACCCCTCACCAATATAAGATATCTCTGATGAGGAGATAGCGAAGGGCCTCGTGGTGAATACGACGTCGATCATCTTGTGAGAGGTGGTTACCAAACTTTTGGTTTCATAGGTAGATGAGGAGGTCGTCGTACCAAGGATCATCTGAAGTGATGTAAAAGAGATGTTCATCGAGGAAATCGGTATTGACGGGGGCACTGGTCATATCATATGGGAAAGTTATGACGAGTTCAGTGAGGACGAGAGATTTCTTGCTCTTGGGTGTTGAAAATTTGAGATCGTACTCTTGAAGGATAATGATCCATCGGGAAAATTTACTGTTAATTTTCCGATGACTAAGCAAGTATTGCATGGGGTTAGAATCTGCTATGACATTGGTTGTGCGAAGCAGAATGTAATGGCGCAGTTTCTGGACTGCGAGGACAACTGCAAGGGCTAGTTTCTCTTTGTGATTATACTTCAAGGGTGGCCCTGAGATATTTTTACTAATGTAGTAAATGACATGCTCACGATCGTCATCGCCAATTTGAATGAGAACTCTTGCTACTGAGACAACTGATGCTGATATGTAGAGGATATAGTCGTGATTATAGTCGGATGAACTAATTAAAGGGGTGTTGGAGAGTTCAATTTTAAGATCGTCGAACGCTTTTTGGGCATGTTCATCCCAGTGGAATGGGATTTCATGGTGTAGTAAGATAAGGAAATCGTGTGCTCGAGTGGCATAGTCCGAGACAAATCGCCCTAAAAAGTTATCTTTTCCTTGTAGGCTCTGGAGTTGGCGTAAATTTCGTGGTGGTGGAATTTCTGTGATGGCCTAGACTTTGAGGGGATCCACGATAATACTTCTTTGGGAAATGATGAACTCGAGGAGGCACTCGTCAGTGACGCAAAACACACACTTGAGGGGGTTCAAGTGGATGTTGTACTGATGACACCGTTGGAAGATCATCCATAAATCATCAAGATGTTGGGTGCATTTTTTGGATCGAGTTGTGAGGTCGTCCAAGTATGCGAGGACGATATGTGCTAGATCATGAAAAATGTATGTAATAGCCCATTGGAAAGTTGTTCCAGTGTTTTTTAGGCCAAAAGGCATGACACAATATGCAAAAGTACCCCAAGGGGTGGTGAATGTGGTTTTGTATTGATCAAATGGGTGGATTTGGATTTGATTATAGCCACAGAAACCATCCATGAAGGATAATGCCTCATGGCCTACAGAGTCATCGATAATTTGATCGATGAAAGGCATTGGAAAGTTGTCTTTGGGACAGGCGTGATTGAGATCGCGAAAGTCCATGCATACACGGATAATGCCCTAGTTTTTATTAACGGGTACAAGGTTGGAAACCCATGAGGTATAGGTAATGGGGTAGATGAACCCAACAATGCGTAATTTGTCAATCTCAGCTTTGATAGTCGTTGCTTTAGATGGGTGTAGAGGTCATTGTTTTTGGCAAACCAGTGTGATATCAGGCCAGGTGTCTATGCAATGTTTGATAATAGAGGGATCAAGGCCAGGAATTTATGTGTATGACCAAGAAAAAATATCCTGGTATTCTTGGAAGAGGGATTTATAGGTGGCGATTTCTTGAGGAGTGCATGTGGCGCCAATGGTGAATTCCTCAACGACTCTATTTTTTATGGAAATATCGATTTTGACGGTGGGGGAAATGTTGGCCATATTGCCTTCTTCAAAAGAAGCAGGGCCAGGGATGGGGTTGTTGAACCAGTCGATATGCCCTGATGGGATAAAATCCTTGGTTTTGACTGTGTATATGGGGTGTTGGCTAGGAGGCGTGAAGGCTTCCTATGAAAAGAAAAGCGCTCTGTGGTGTAGTGCATCCCATGGGTAGTCGGGGGTGGTTAATTCCTCGAGTATGTCCTCGTCACAGTAGAATTGTCAGGAATACAAGGGATCGAAAAGAGTGATATCGGTGACTGTCACCGTGTGGTTGGCCTCTGGTGATGAAGAAGCAGGGGGGATGACGCAATGAGATTGCGATGGTTCGCTCGACATAAACCAAATATCGAGATACTAAGGATTATTAGTGGTAGTTGGGCGTAAAATTTTTGTGGGGAAATGAACGGGATAATTGGGGGGATTTGGGGGTAAATCCTCGTATAAGTCATTCAAGAACCACAGAGGAATAGGGAGTGCTTCTGGTTTAGGAGAAATATATGAATAATATCTAGTGATGGGGTAAGGTTAATCATCGATTCTATAGGGGATGTAGGGGTTTGAATCAAGGTCACTTGGCGTTGTCTGTATTCAATGATTATAGGACATTGATATGTAACATGATCTAAGGATTTGCATAGAGAGAAATGGAATCTCATACATTCATTGATTGAAGTCGTGACATAATGGATGTCATTGATGTTTGGTGGGGATGATCTAGCTGGACTGGGTTCGTGCTGGAAGATTTGGTGTACTGCTACTAATGTCTGTCGGAATTGGGGTAGCGCTGGGCAATGGTGTGTATAATGGCCATATTCTGAGCATATGGCACAAGCGAATTTGTTTGTAGCCATTTTCTACTTATGTTAGGGGAGGTAGCGACAGTACTTGATAAAGTGGCGAACGGTGATGGTGTTTGATTGAGTTGAATTAGGTTACGTAACTCGGGTAGAGATGGGAATTTGTTGGTTGGGTGTCCATCTTTCTCACATAGCGCACAAGGAGGTTGGACGCGTGGGGGAAGTGGAGTTGTGGGATCCTTCTTCTTTCGCCTACCCCCTGCTGTGGTAGGGAGTTTAGTGAGTGGGGGTGTAGAGGGTATGGTGGGAGTGAGTATGGGAATCTGCATTGGGATAACTTTTGTTTGGGGGGGAAGGGATGGTTGAGGAACCATCTCTGGTGGATGTAAATACAAAACTAGGATTACCAACACCATATTAGGGAGGGTAAGCGTTGTGGCTACTTGGAAAGCTTGTACACCTGGTGGAGGGTAAAATAAGGGGATTTGAGTAATGGCTTGGGGAACTGTCTCCCAAACTGGGATATGGCCTTGGGGTGAGGTGAAATTGTGAACTAGTGGATTTGACGAGTTCACAGAAGGATCGTGAGGGATGGGCTCTGCTACTAGTGGGATTTCATATATGAGAGAAGCCTCCCTGGGAGGAAGGGTATCCTCAATGTCAGTTCCTTTGGACGATACGACACATACCTGATTGGAAGGATGAAGGAGCGGTGGTGCACCATGGTAAGTTCCTAACAATGATGGGTCTTTGAAAATTTTGGGCCCCATTTTGATGAGTGGTTATGATTCAGGATTAGTGTGGATGAGAGGGAGAATGTTATCGATGTTAGCAGAAGGGTTAGACTCATAATGTGAAACGTAGTCAATTGTAATGATCTTTCCGTTATGGGGGAACATCATGGTTCGAAAGATGGAAGAGGCAACTGCCTTCATAGCGTACATGTAGCTACGATCGAACAAGATATTGTAATTGAGTGGGGCGTCGATAAATTCAATGTCAATGAGAATGGTCTTGCTCCCGAGTTCTACAAGGACATTTTGGAAGATCCCTTTAGGAGAAGATGGTCATTTGTCATAAGCTCTTAAGGTAATGGCAGATGGTATGAGTTCGGGGGAACCAAGTTTCTGCCATACAAACTTGGTCATGATGCATGTGGATGCACCTTCATCGATGATGCACCGATGAACTGTAATGTTCCAAATTTTAACAGGGATTTGAAAAGCGATGAGTGTGGGGAGTCGAGGTTCTCCATTGTCAAGATCAAATGTGATGAGTTGAGTATCTGCAGGGTCGACTGCCCCCAAGGTGGAAAGTAATGATTTCCGCTGAGTGGGACAAGTTTGAAGTACTTCTAAGACTGACATTACAGCTGGGGATTGTGCTAAGTCATCAACCAAACTGTAATTATGAGCCACCCTAGCCTGTGGGTTGTGGACATTCCTGCGCAATGGGATGAGAGGGATGTGAAGAGGTGTTTCTGTGTTAGGGCGAGGAATCACCAACGGGGGTCCCATTGGTGCTAGGATTATTTCTGGGGGAGTGGGAGGAGACTCAGTGGGTGCATGGTATTGATGACTACATGTCTATAGAAGGACTTCTTCCTCTCTAGTGAGAAGGATAGTACGATCTGCGGGATTGTTCGAGTTGAGATATTGTCCCAACTGTGGGGGGTAGGTTGCATGTCCTGTTGGGTGTTCATCACTCCTTGGTGTGGAATGGGGTTTTACAACACGACTAGGGGTGGTTGTTGCATGTATTTTTGTGGGGCCTGTTGAGGGGCAAGTGGTGCTAGAGGATGTGGTCCATTTCCTGAGTCTTTCATCCATTTAAAATCAACGATTTAGGGGCAATGATGAGTATAATGACTGAACTCACCGCAAAGGGAACAAGGGAAGTTGGTTCGAATATTATTGTTATTTCTCCCTTGACATCTGTTTTTATTTCCCCCCTGGGGGTTTTGATTCCCTTGTTTCTGGTTGCCCCCAATAGGTTGGTTCTATTGGGGGTGATTTTCGCCTTGACCTGGGTTGTTATTGTTCCAGTTTTTTCCTTTCTTTTTGGAATTATTCGACTAATGGGTTGGATTTTCCATATTCAGCTGTTCAAGATTTTGATATTACTGAATGGGAGAGGGTTGAACAAAATTCACCCCAGCGTGAGGGTGTCCTTGTGGTGGAACCATGGGCTATGGAGGGCCAGAAAATGGAAAATATGGATTCTGTTGTGGTAATGATCCGTAAGGTGCATAGGAAGGTGTGGTACTTTCACTAGTACTTAGAGTATAATTTGAGGTAGAGGTATTACCAGAACTTGTTTGGATAGGTGGGCATATTTTGGGGGTCGGTGGTGGCCCACTGATGGGTAGAGGAAGGGAAACAGGGTATGGTTGTTGATAAGGGGGTGGGGGATAATAAGGGGTTCCTCCATATGTCGGTGGATATTGAGGTGTGCCATACATTGGTGATTGTTGGGGTTGTGTATTGTGATGCATGGTGTTACCAATCAATAATTCTATTGAGTGAGACATCCTGGGTTTATCTTGGCCAAATGGCATGGGTTTTGGGAGATCAGGAAGTACTGTGTACAAGTACCATGATTGTGAATAGATGAGGTCGTGTTGTTGAGCCTTACTGATGGCTTCTTCTTCTTATTTTGGGAAGGTGGAAGCCACATCTTTACCGAGGAGAGAGACAAGTGATCTGAGAAACCAATCAAGACATTATTGTTTGGTGGTTTCTGCTTTGCACAAACTACGTCGTCAATGCCACTCGTGAATGTGATCAGTGATATGTGTGGCTGAGGTTTGTTTAAAATTAGAGAGTAGTTCAAGACCATTGTCATGGAAGATTGGTAATTGTAAGAAGGTAAAAAATTCTTTGGCCAAGGACTCGAAAGTCACATGGGACCCCGAATTTTCGTTTACATACCATTTGGCTGATGGGCAAGTGAGTTTGCATTGAAATAATCTTAGTCGGATGGAATCATCCATAATGTTGTTGGAAGAGCACCATAAGTGGAAATTCATGACATGGTTGGCGGGGTCATCTCCTGCCTTTCTTTCAAACTTGGGGATATCTGAAGGTAGTTTGGTAGGCATTGCAGGCCATGTGGGGTCATGCAATATAGGATCATTTGTGAGTTTTCTTAGATCTGGTATGTTGAGAGAGGCCAAGTATGGCATTTGGAGTGGTGGTGGAGGGTTAGTTTCAGCCATGGTGTGAGTGGTTTGTGAACCTGGCCCTTGGGGGGGGACTAGGTGGGTTTGTACTTCCCCCTTGAGAGGAAGTAGGCCCCCCTCTTTCGTGTAAAGGAGAGCGAGTGGACGGTGGACCTTGGGAGTTTGACCCAAGGTGGAACCAAGAAAAGTTGATCCTAAGATAGTGGTGCTCACAGGAGTGTGAGAAGGTGGATTCGATGAGTTAACAAGACTAGGAACTCCCCCTAGAATAGGAGGGAGGTTTAGCAAGCGTCTGGAATGACATGGGTTATGTGGGTCCCCTATGATGTCTGACTAGCTAATTGGATGTGTGCAAATGGTGGTGAGAGTAATAAATAAACAAGAGCTTTTGTTGCAATTTTTTGAACTTTTACACAATATATATCTAAATCAAATGTAATCAGAAGTGCATCATACATAAAGTGTTTTGATAAATAATCATATATGTGGATAAGTGGATTTTTTCCGCGTGGGGGAACAAAAAAAACAAATGCTCGCGTCCTAAAAGATGCAACGTCCTTCCTCTCAAAATAGCACTGGACCTTCCAATAGCACTCAACAGGGGGGTCTGAAGCCACCAGAAAAGAAACTAGTGAAGGATGAAGCGATCAGTTATAATGAGGGGTAGAGGGGGCATATCCCAAAATAACTAGTGATATTTCCCAATAGTCACACAAAATCCAATCAAGGTGCAATTGCAGCCGACAATTTCCACCTGGGTATATGTCCTAAAATTTCGTCACTAGGTACCTCGGTCAAAGTGCGACATTTAGATTTTTGGCCTAAGAAATGGGTCATGGGCTGGATCTCGTCCAAGAGGTGGGTGCCTCAAGGGGGGACACATAGAACAACCGGACCTCGGCCTTCAACCCTTCACGGGTATCTCCCTACCTTATGGTGTTAGGGACACTTGACTTGGAGGATTTAAAGTTCCCTATTTGACAACTTCTATTGTTTTGACAATGTGAGAACCAGATAACGGGGATTTTTTTGGATGCCTATCCCTGAAATCCTACCTAGACTAAAATATTTCTTTTGGCACCTCCTGTGGAGGAAAACTTAGTGAGTTTTAAAAAAAAAATTAGATGTGGTTGTTTTGGAGATTGGGGGTGTGGGCCAATCTCGTTGAAATTAAGTGGGAGTGGATAGTTTCGTCAAGAAAATGGGTGGAGTGTTTCGGAATCCCTTTGGAGGAAACTTACTTCGACCTCCACATTTCGAGATGAAAACTATGTGAGTGATAAGTGACTTTTGTGTGTGAATGAGTGAAAGTGTGCCAATGTTTTAATGAATTAGGTGTCACCTTGTTGCATGTGGACT
>JZKD02S1727462.1:40388-58916 GCA_000966675.3 Picea glauca
GCTTGATGAATTATTACTTTCTATTTTCTTGACCCATCTGATTCTCTTGTGAGAGATTATTTTCATAGCACCCTTGCCTCGAGTACCTATGTCCCTTGTTGATATCAGGTCCAAACTCTTTTAAATTCCATAAAACATTCCTTATTCCCATGATTTTCATGTCCATATGAAACTATGTTTCATGAATTATCATGAATTGTAGATGTCTTTCCCCACCTATCAATCACATTTGATGCGCAAAAATTGGCACCTGGAATGTCTTCCCCGAACAAGAATTTCATTAGGTTTTTCCAAGATGCTTATTGAACCCAACATCTGATCCAATAACTTCTTAAAGACCTCAAATGTAAAATGAATATATATCTCTATCCTTCATTCTTTGATCTGTAGACATATCTAGCACTTTTCTGTTTTAAATGTAATCATTACATCCGAAAACAGGCATACAACAAATTTTGTTAGATAGAATCATAATATACCATTTTGGTAACATATGCACAATTTTCCTTTTATGTTCACCAACCATCTTCTTTCTGAATTATTGTGATCTAAGCTACTCAATCCTTAATTATGGTTGAATATCCAGAATCCTCTTTCCAATACCTTTCCATTGACTACTTCCTTGCTCAATTTTGAGTCATGAGAAAAAAGTTATGGATAATTGAAAATTGTGTTTCAATAATGTAATCCCTGTGCATATGATCTCTTTACTTTGAGCTAAAAGGATCTTAGTTATTTGTTGGATCCTATTATAAATCTCCCAGGTCTTCAGTACCTCTTTTGATGCAGGGCCAAACAATAAAAACCCCACGGGCTTCCTTCCTAAACCCTTTTCTTTCTTTAAAACAATTGTCGGGATTAGCCCCTTTTCTTTGGCACCCAATATCGTGTGACCATGGGATATGACCAAGCACTAACTGATAGGTGCTTATCTAGAGCTTCGAGACTTTTGGGAGCTTTGAAATTTCGGGCTTCATAGGTTTCTTAAACTTAATCATTGATTTCTCCTAAACATCGAACTGACGAACTCCCAGGATGGCTCTCTAGAGCCTCACACTTAAGAGATTCTAACAACTTCATACTCCAATTTCCCTGAATATCGAACCCCCAAACTTTCAGGATTCACTTAGTACGGTGTACCCGGGGTGTTATGTGTCAACAATACGAAGGTGACATGTGGCCCAATCAACTATTGACGCATGTCATATTCCCATTGGCACAAATGACCTATAAAATGAACAAAAAATATGGACACTTGGAATGTGTACAGTGGTCCACATCATCCTACGTGACATCAACATGCCATGTCACTTTTGTGTTCTGTGACTTCAGAATTTTGGGCTTCGACGAAATTTTCACTTGCACACCTCTAATCTCCCAAACACTGAATTTTCGAATACTTGGAGGATGCATTGATCGATGGTCCTCATTATCTGTTGAGATCTACGGTCAGCAGGAGCTCCGAGACTCCGGGCTTCGAGAGTTTTAAGGCTCCATCTTGTGTTGCATCCTGGATTTCCAAATTGGAGAACTCTCAGAGTCTTCTTCAGAACCATGCACTAGGGGGTGCTACACGACAAAAAATAAGGAGTGGACATGTGGTCGTATCTGACTTGTAACATGTTTCCTGTTCCAATTGGTTCGAACATTCTTTGAAACGCTTGAAAAATGATGACACATGGCAATCATCTAGTGTTCCCATGTCACCCTAGGTGACATCAACAATCACGTCATTTCAATGCTTCTTGAATTCAAAACTTCAGATTCAATAGGTTTCTACCTCATCACTCTATGATTTCCCTGAACATTGAACTGACGAAGTACTAAAGCGATGTCTCTTCGGAGCTACTTTGCTCTGGCACTTCGGACTTTGGTAGATTTCACAACTTCTTCTAATTTCCTCCGAATGTCAAATTTTTTAACTTGGTGGTTTCCTTGTCTATGTTTTCATTCCATTATTGTGGTAACACATGGCCCCATCAATGAGCAACACCTGTCAGGTCACAATTGATTCTAAATCCTGTCAAAGGTACAAAGTAAGTGACATATGGAAAGCTAGGGTAGGTCCACATCACCCTAGGTGACATCATCATGTCACCTCACAGTTTCACTCCAAAAATTTGGAACTTTGGGACTTTGAGATATCCAACACTATCACACTCTATTTCTCCCAAATGTTGAACTTCCGAACAATTGTTTCCTGAAGCTTTGGGACTCCGAAGGATTCCTCGCAAGACTAAAAAAAATCATCTGAACGTCGAATCTTCGAACCTCTTAAATTTTCCAGAGTTTAGGTAGTACAAATGTCATCATACAAGATGGTGACACGTGGACCCCATGTATCGGACTGTTATTGGTCCGACAAGGTCATAAAAAGTACAATTCTGAATGACATGTGGCACGAATAGGGAAGGTCCATGTCACCTTTGGTGATGTCATCATGTCATGTCATACCCTGTTCTTCGACACTTCGTAGCTTTGGGCTTCGAAAGATTTCTTGACTTAACACCATGTTTATCCTGAACTATGAACCTCCGAACAACTGCTTCCCGAAACTTCAAGACTTCGGGGCTCGAGGATTTCAAAGATTTTCTTAACATTACCTCTCGGTTCTCCCGAATCCTGAATTTCTGAACTACCAAAATTCTGCACGGTTGATTTGTGGACACTCGTCCCTATTAATCAAATGATATGGATGAGTTTCATACTTTGGGACTTCGGAAGGAAGTCCATTCCATGTGCACTTCAACCAATTTCCCCAAACGTTGAATAGATGAACTACTATGGGAAAATCCATGGCTCTCCTCCTGGATGATCTATGGTTGAAAATCACTCTGAGACTTCAAAACTTCAGGCTTCAACCCTTTTTTCTCAACAAAACATAAATGGCATCGAAGTCACGAAGCTCGAAGGAATTGGAGGTTAATTGTCATGCACCTTTTCCATATTTGATAGATGGCAAGGGTCTTCCTCCCCCCGCGTAGTTCCTACGACTCAAATTTAATCTCATGGTTATCAACCATGATTGTTGTGATAATTTCTCTGCCACTCCTCCTCAACTTTCCGTTACCACCCAAGAGCACTCTCAACACCCTGCTCGGACTCTGTACATCAAATCCCTGTGGAATTTTGACTCCAAATTCCACATTCGTGGCCCATCCAGGTTCAGTGTTGAAACCATGGGCTATGATACCATATTGTGACGTCCCTGACCTCCCAAGCCCCGAAGCATGCTACTAAAATTATTCTCTGATTTGTAACGTACCCAGCCATAGTCCGATCGGGCTATGCCACACATAAAATATTTCAAAACATCATACATATATAAAACTTAACAGACAATTACATTCTTCTAATACATAGAATAATGCGGAAATAATAGTAAGCCTACACATACAACATATACAAGAAATACTTATAAATATTAAACATGTACAAATGCACAACATATAAATGAACATAGAAATGGTACTTATCTTTTATAGATGACCACCAACTGCGTGCAAACCTTCCACGAACCTCTCAGCCATAGACTATGCTGCTCATCACTCTCAGCAGTGAGTCACCCCCGAGCTGGGACTAAACTCCACTTGGGTAAAGCGATTCCTAGGATAGTCTGAGACAATGGGATGCTACACAGTCAATCAGGAAGGATTCCCTCCCAGGAGCCAACTTATACACACATCCTATAGCCTCTCATTCCACACATGCCTATCCCACCCTAGAAAGTGTTACCATTCTCTTCTCAATAGTCCCTTGGCTCCCCCAATTCCCTTCCAGTGCTTCAACGACAGGCCGAACATGAATTCTCATAAGACTATGGTTGTTGTTGGGATCCCTCTAGGAGAAATCATTTCCCCATCAACCTCTCTCACCTAGAGAGAGTTTCTCATAGGCCTGACAACCTGCTTCTTCTTTCCAAAAAATTCTCTCACCTAGAGAGATTCTCTCACAGGCCAGACAACCTACTTCTTTAGTCCACAGAGCCTGACAACTCGCCTCTTCAATCCTGCTTCTAGACAACCAACAATAGGCTTAGGTGAAAACAACAACAACCTTCAGCTAATGAACAGGTGATGGCAGCCACAACCACCTTCAGATTTGGAATAGGAACTGCTCATAATAGACAAGGTTATCACAGGCTCAGGTAGATACAGGTGTGATGTGCCATCCAACAGGACTACAGGTTCTATTCATCAGAGGAAAATACAAGATATGGCTCCAAATATGCGTGTAGGTTTCAAAGGTGCATGCATGCTCAAAGGTTGATAATGTAGTCCATGGCTCCTTATGTGAAGGCATGAGTGCATGGGAAGAATGGAAAGAATGGTACGATCCCCCTGAATGAACAAACTTTCCCACATAAAATTGCATGTTTCAAGATTGACACATGGTTCTCTTGGATCTCGTTCCTCTCCACTTGGGGTTTGTTCCTTTCCCCAAAGGAACTTATGATTACATGAGTTATTTACCAACCTTAGTCTCTTAGAAAATATATTATGATATTCCCTTAGAGTTAATCCCTCAAGCTTAGCCCTTTTTTCGTAGCCTCCTAGCCCCATCCATTTCCCTTCCTAGTGAATATTAGTCCACCATTCTCTTTTATCGTAGTCGGTCTACACACAACGATATATTAATATTAATGATATGAGTATTTACATATGCAAAAATAAGCTCATTGGCCTTTAGCATCTAGGCTCTTTGGCCTAATCATCACATAAGCCTCCTAGATTATAATCAATTGGCTCACCAACCTACAAAACATATTTACATTCATAGTTACAATTGGGGATGGGTCTTCGGATATTACAACAGAAGGAGTGATTCTTGGATACATTTTAGTTTGATATTTTCCATGATATCATGGGCTAGCAGGAAACATAAGTTTGTTTCACTCAGCACTGCAAAAGTAGAGTATATTGCAGAATGTGATGCTTGTACGGAAGTAATGTGGCTATGTAAGCTGGTTTCTGGACTGTTTGATCAAGTGTTGGATTTGATCGTGATATATTGTGATAACCATAGCTATGTGAATCTCTCAAAGAACCAACTGTTCCATGATAGGTTGAAGCACATTGAGATCAAGTATTATTTTCTCCGTTATAAAGTCTAGAGGGGAGAAGTGGTTCTCTAGTATATATCCATTGATGACCAGATAAAAGATATTTTGGTAAAGCCTTTGTCCAAGATAAGAAGTTTGTGTACTTAATGGACAATATGGACTCGGGGAGATGACTTAATTATTGGAAAGGGAAGTGATTACTCCCCAGGATGGGAGGGAGCACTGATATGTTATTGATATATGGATAGTAATTTTATAGTTTAGAAAATGGTCTAGGTTGGGAAGTCACTTTCCAGTCCAGAAAGTGGTTAAAGATTCTTGATGGACAATCATTTTCCAGTTTAGAAAATAGTCCAGGTTGGGCAGTCACTTTCCAGTCTAGAAATTGGTCCAATATTTTTGATGGACAATCAGTTTCCATTTTGGAAAATAGTCCAAGTTGGGCAGTCACTTTCCAATCTGGAAAGTGGTCCAAGATTTTTGATGGATAGTCATTTTCTAATTCAGAAAATGGTCCAGAACGGATAATCATGGTTCGAAAGATTGTTGATGTACCATATACAATGATTCCCCTTGTGGACAATGTGGGGAATGATTTAGGACAATCATTCTCCTTTCCATTCACTCTAAGAAGTGGTCAATAATAATGTTTTGCCTCTCCATGCAGTCATGCTTTCAAATTTAACAGTTGTGAGCAGTTTCGAAGAATGGTTTGATGTAGGAGGTTGGTGTAGGACAATCATTTCCATAGGAAATGGTTTAGATAGTCATTCCCTAGGGAAGACTTATTCTCTACAGGTTTTTTTGTGAATCATTCGAATGAATGGCCTATCTCGGTTGAATGGTTCAGGTTCAACAATCATGGACAATCATTCCCTAGGGAAGACTCATTCTCTCTAGGTTTCACTATGAGTCATGTTGAAAGAATGGCCCAATTAGGTTGAATGGTCCAGGTTCAGAAATCAGGGACAATTATTCTTCTATGATTGGTAAGAATAGTCCAAATAGCCTGATCTAGGTGGATATTGGTGGCCACCCACCTTTTTTAACTATCTCAAAACAAATTTCTGGCAATTTTGATAATTTACTATTTTTAACAATTTTTAACTTCCAAGGCCATTTTGAGGGCCTAAATGAAGGTTTTTTTGGGATAGAGCTTCTCAATGATATTTGAAGGCTTTGATTTATCACAAAAAATAAATCTCCTTGACGATACCTTTCCAACGAGCTATCGTTTTCCCCAAACAATGATCGTATGAAAAGGTTACGACCCCGGGAAGTTGATGTACTAACTTACCCAAACGGGGCCCACATGACTTTTGGCACTTCATCTCCTAGGGTTAGGTTTTTGGATGTCTAGGGTTTTTGACATTTCTGTTTATTGTAAAAATTCCTTCAAAGCCTCATTGTAACCATCTTCTTGCAAATGAGTGCAGTCGTCATGTCTCTTCTCAGAGATAAGTTGCCACCATTCCAACAAGCTTGTTTTCCGCTGCATTTTACAGTTTCAGCTTATTTCCTTATTGAATAGAAAACCAATTTTACTGTATCTCTATTATTTTGTGTTAATAACCTGTTAGTAATCTGTATTCATTTCTTTCTTCTCATAAAATCTAGATCAGTGGTATCAGAGTGGTCTGCTCCTTGTCGTCTTAATGCATGTCCCCAATGAGGTCGGAGTACAAAGAGTTGGGTCTCAAGCTTGTTTCTCTTGAGGAAAAAATATCTCGCACACCCAAGCAACCTCTCATGGCAAGAGAAAAGAAAGATGATGGGACATGAGATCCTTTCAAAATGTTTCTTAAGGAATCCCTCACACAAAAGAGGAACGATATGATGGATAGTTTCATGCAAATCCTTCGACGACTACCAACAAGCAACACATCTTCTTCAAGCAGAGGTGCCGCCTCTTTCAAGGTACAAATAAACTTTGATATTCCTATATTTGAAGGTCAGATAGACACAAATTCTATAGACAAGTGGTTGAATATACTAGAAGGGTATTTTTCTATCCATAACTTTTTGAATACAAAAAATATTACTTTTTCACTCCTCAAAGCCGATCCCCATGTCAAAGATTGGTGGGAAACTTTCTGTGAGAAAAAGGAAACAGAGGAACCCTCATTATTTATAGTCATGACCACCTGGGAATTCTTCAGGGATGCTATTAAGGAACAATACTACCTTTTTGGAAGTTATGATAAATTGTATACCAAATGGACCACAATGCAACAAGAGAGAGACCAAGCAGTGCCAGATTTAACAAATATCTTCCATACCTTGTTCACCAAGCTGGGTATCAAATATTCAGAGCGACATCTAGTTCTCAAGTATCATGGTGATCTGCATAGATACATCCAGGCTGAAATGGAATTTATGGACACCTCATCCTTGGGCACGACCTACCGATATGTCGTCAAAATCAAGCAGAAGCTCAAACAAAAGATGCAACAATTTGGGCTTGGGAACCCCTCACAGCAAAAGCCAGGAAATGCCGGCCCCAACCCATAAAACAAAGGAAAGAGAAAATATGGACAGTGTCAGGACAACCTGTCCAAGCTGGAAGAAATTAAGGACACGAGAAAGACAAAGAAATTTATTGGGAAGTGGTACGACTTCTATAATATCCCTTGGCATAAAACTGTTGACTGTCGCTCAAAGCAGTCATTGGTCACCGAAGTGAAAGCCTTTGAATCAGATGCGGGTTCTGACTTTGATTCAAAACCAAAAAGGGGAAGATAGATCATTGACGCGGAACCCAGTGCCACCATTACTACCACCAAGCTCCAGCCTGGTGAACCAGATGAGCAAGAAGAAGGAAAGTGCCTCTTTCATTCATAGATTTAGGTAAAAGGCACCCCGCTGCACTTCATCGTTGATAGTGGTGGCTAGAAGAACCTCATCTCAGCAGAAGTCAACAAGAAGTTGGCCCTACCAATAATGCCGCACCCACAACCCTACACCATTGGATGGCTCCACCAAGGAAGTGATCTCCACATCAGCCAATAACGTCGACTATCATATGACATCAAGCCCTTCAAATATGAGGTATTGTGTGATTTTTCTCCTCTCGAAGTTTGTGATGTTCTTTTGGGCCAACCTTATTTATGGAAACACCATGTTGTATATGAGTCTAGGCCTTGTAGTGTTATTATTACTTTGAATAGCAAATTGTACAGGATACCCGAGGTAGTCCCACCTAGTGCCATTTCATTGATCTTTGCTAAGCAATGTAGGAAGGTCATCTCTCAGATGGGGAATTTTGTCTTCTTCATGATTCACTCTCAAAATGAGAAAAATATCACAACCACATCCAGGGTCTCTGCGACTGACCTCTCCACACAGTAGAAGAAAGTAAATAAGGTTGTGGAAGAATACTCATATATCTTCTCCTCACCTACCAGGGTACCTCTACACTACTAGGTCAAGCACCCCATCGATCTAACCCCCGACGCATTGCTGCCCAATGGGCCAGTCTATCATCACTCTCTATTATAGAATGAGGAGATAAAGTGACAGATCCAAGAACTTCTCCACAAGGGGCACATCTGTCCCAGCTCATCACCTTGCGGGAGCCCAATCATGTTGGTACAGAAGAAATATGGAAACTGGCAACTTTGCATTGATTACCGGACTCTGAATAAAATCATAGTCAGAAACCGTTACCTGATTCCCCAAATTGACAACCTCCTTGATAAACTCACAGGGGCCAAATACTTCAGTAAGATTGATCTGAAGTTTGGCTAACACCAGGTCCCGATAGAATAGACAAATGTATGGAAGACTGCCTTCAAGTCAAAGGAAGGCCTTTTCGAGTGGTTGATCATGCCATTTGGTTTGGAAAATTCTCCAGCCACTTTCATGAGGATGATGGAAGATATCATGTGACCATGTACCAATACTTTTGTAGTGGTGTATCTAGATGACATTCTCATTTACAACAAGACTTGGGCCGAACACTTGTATCATATTCAATAGGTTCTGCACACCCTGTGGTAGCACAAGCTATACGCCAACTTGGAAAAATGCTCCTTCAACATGGACAGGTTCCATTACCTGGGCTACATTGTTGATCAATATGGCGTACATGTGGATCCTGCCAAGATCCACATGAAGTATTGTGATATATTCTTGTCTTGTTCCGGGCAGGTACCCTTGTGAAATATGTTGACAAACCTTGATGAACAATCTTTGTGGAAGTTTTCATAGAGGAAGTTTATAAGAATGGCACTTTACAGAAAGAAAAGAGAGATGCAACAGACGAAAGCATGGACTCTCTCAAATAGAGGGAATTGATCGCAAAATTCCAAAAACATTCAGTCTCAGAATAAAAACAAGGAAGTTCTAGATATTGTTCATTCATGCATGAAGTTGGGATTAGGAGGGATCAAATCCCTAATGATATAATCCATTGAAGAATCTGTGAGGAATTATAAATAGAATATTTGATATATACAAGATGAGATACAAGGCTAGAGGGTTCTCCCAGAAGGAGGGAGAAGACTATGATGATAGCTTCTTCCAGTAACCATATACACCTCTATCTGAACAATTATATCTCTTGTAGTATCCATGGGTTGGAGTTTACATCAGATGGATGTAAAGATTGTTCTTCTCAACAAAGTAATTGAAGAAGAATCATATGTATATCAACCTCAAGGTTTCGAGGTATACCAGAAAGAGACCCATGATTGTAGATAGAAGAAGACCTTGTATGGAACCTGGTGCAGAGCCTCTCATGTACAAAAAAGCGTGGTGAAAACTTACTATGGAAGAGTAAGTGTATCAAAATGGTTATTCAGAAGTCCGAGATGATGGATTACAAATCCATGGAAAAATCCCTTGATGACAGATTTGAAGAATTTGAGAGACTGTAATCCAGTAGACCTGTCCATGTGTCGACAATTGAATGGCTTGTTAATGTATTTGGAGAATACTCAATCAAATATTTGTTTTGTTGTGAAAATAGTTCAAGGTGGAACCTAGCCATGATAATTGAATAATTGCAAATCATGACTTAAAATATCTTTGTGGGATGTTTGAGTTATTATATATAGCTTCATGGATTTATCGATCCAGATTGGGCAGGGAGTGCAAATGACAGATGTGACATCCCTGACTGCCCAAGCACCGGGGCATGCTACTACAATTCTTCTCTAATTTGTAACATACCCAACCATAGTCTAGTCATGCTACGCCACACAAAAACTCTTGCGTAACATCATACATATATAAAACTTAACAGACAATTGCATCCTGTTGATACATAGAATAATGCAGAAATAACAGTAAGCCTACACATACATCATATACAAACAATACTTATAAATATTAAACATGTACAAATATACATCATGTAAATGAACATAGAAATGATACTTATCTTTTATAGATGACCACCAACTATGTGCAGACCTTCCACAAACCTCCCAGCCATAGAACACACTGCTCATCACTCTCAATGTAACATCCCCAACCCTCCAAAGGCCGGGAAATGCTACCAACACTTGTGACTTTAGCCCTTTAAAGCTATGATACCAAAATGTAACATCCCCGAACCTCCAAAGTCTGAGCAATGCTACCAACACTTATGAATTTATCCCTTTAAAGCTCTGATACCAAATGTAACATCCCTGACCCTCCAAAGGTCGGCCAATGCTACCAACACTTATAACACGCATTTAAACAAATTCAATACTTTAACACAAAGTAAGCACATAATTACTGCTAGCATACACAATCCATGGAATTAATAATAATTCATATGCACAACAGTAAACATCATCACAACTGGATATACATGATAATATTCCAAGCATCACAAACATGCATTTCAAAGCTGAATTTAAGCACATGCATATACTTATCTTTGAAACTAGATGTAATTCAACGATTGCGTGTAGACCTTCCATGAACCTCCCAGCCTTAGACCGCACTGCAAATCACTCTCAGCAGTAGGTCACCCCTGAGCTAGGACTAATCTCCACTGATAGGGAATCCTAGGCTAGGCAAGGTCAATGGGAAGACACCTAGTTACAGAGGAAGGATTTTCTCCCAGAAGTCACTTATGCCCACTGCTCATAGACTCTCATCCCCCACATGCCTGTCCCACCCCAGGAGTACACACATTCATTGTCACCAAGACAGACCTTCAGCTGCTAACCTCCGTTGCCTTGAGTTTCAGCAATAGACCGAACCAGAAGTCTCAGAGTTTTGTAGCAGCTATAAGACCCCTTCCAGGAGTTCTTACTTCCTCAGCAAAATCTCTCACCTGTAGAGAGTTTCTCATAGTTTTGGCAACCTGTTCTTGTGACCAATTCCAGCACAGTGAGGACACAACAACAAGGCTCAAAAACACATAGTCAATGGTAGCAACCTCACACAGTCAGGACTACGCTGCCACAACAGCTCATTGGGATAGCACAACATGACTGAGAAAATTTTGGGTTTCTCAATCATGCAACATGTAATGGGCTCACGATTATGGTTCGGGATTATGTAAGGGTGCATAGATATCTCACGCATAGGCTTGAACTATCCAGTTAAGGGATCTGAAAACAACACTAGACAGAGGTCGATCATGGACATTCACGAGTTCAGGTGGAGGATGGCGAATTGGAAGGTCAAACCCCCGGACTTAGGTGATGGTTGGCTTAATGCAGACCCCCAACACGTCTTATTCCTATGGTTTTAACTGCATGCGCCTGGGTCAACACATGTCACCCATGAAGTTGCATGCGCTCCTTCAACATGCGTTCCTCTCCAGGAACTTAGGACAAAACATATACATTTACATAGTACTTTGGAATAATAATAAATTATTATTCTCAAGGGCTTAAGCCCCCAAGATTAGCCCCTCTTTCTTACCTTTCATCCCCCTCTCCCTTACCTAGGCTTTTTGGAAGCTTATTCCCCCATCACTCATTCATCGTGTTCGTTCCACACGTAGAGATGTTTATCTTTTATTAATAATGTACATAATTACATGTACAACATCAAGCTCATGGCCTTTAACACTTAGTCTCTTCAACATAATAAACACATAAGCCTATCAGCTTATCAATATTCATCTCACCAGCCTACAAAACATGATTACAACAACACTTGTCCTTTCAGATATTACAGTGAGTAGTGGGTTAACCCTGAGTTAGGAATAAACTCCACCCGGGTAAAGGTATTCCTAGTCTAGGTTGAGACAATGGGATGCTACATAGTTAATTCAGAAGGATTCCCTCCGAGGAGCCAACTTATAGACAGATCCTACAACTTCTCATTCCCCACATGCCTATCCCACCCTAGGAAGTGTCCCCCTTCTCTGCTAAACAATCCCTCAGTTGTCTTACTTCCCTTCTAGGGATTCAACAACAAGCCATAAAGGAATTCTCATAGCACTATATATGTTGTTGTGTTCCCTCAAAGATAAATCACTTCCCCAACAACCTCTCTCACCCGGAGAGAGTTGCTCACATGCCTAACAACCTACTTCTTCTTTCCAACAAACTCTCTCACCTAGAGAGAGTTGCTCATAGGCCTGGCAACCTACTTCTTTAGTACACAAGACTAAAAACCCACAACCTCCTTCAGGATTGGAATAGGCACTTCTCATAATAGACAAGGTTAGCATAGGCTCAGGTAGATATGAGTGCGTTGTGCCATCCAATCGGACTACGGGTTCTATTCATCACAAGAAAATGAAGGAGATGGATTCATATATGCCTGCAGGTTTCAGAGGTACATGCATGCTCAGAGGTCAATAATGGAAGTCATGGCTCCTTGTGTGAAGGCATGAGTGCATGGGAAGAATGGACAGAATGGAAGGATCCCCTCGATTGAATGAACTTTTCCACATAAAACTACATGTGTCAGGATTGACACATGGCTCTCTTGGAGCTCGTTCCTCTCCACTTTGAGTTCGTTCCTTACCTGAAAGGAACTTAGGATTACATGAGTTATTTCCCAACCTTAGTGTTTTAGGAAATATATTATAATATTCCCTTAGAGATAATCCTTCAAGCTTAGCCTGTTTTCACTATCCTACTAGCCCCATCCCTTTCCCTTCCCAGTGGAGCTTAGTCCCCCATTCTCTTTTATTGTGGTCAGTCTACACACAACCATGTATTAATATTAATGATATGAGTATTTACATATACAAAAATAGACTCATTGGCCTTTAGCATCTAGGCTCTCTCGCCTAATAATCACATAATCCTCCTATCTTATAATCACTTGGATCACCAGCCTAAAAAAATATTTACATTCACAGTTACAACTAGGGCTGGGTCTTGGGATATTGCAATCCCCTCCCCTTATTTTTGCATTTTCCTCATTGCAACTTATTTACACATTACCATCAATATTTTTAAAAATATTCAAAAAGCTCCAAGATTTAGCTATTGGAAGCTTGTTATAGATCCGGTTCTGTACTTTCTAGCACCAATTCTGGTATTCATACTGCATCTGGAAGTCAATTTCTCTATTCCATAGAGCTGCTTCCAGAAATAATTCAGCTCATTGTTCCATTTGACACACCCTCCTTATGGAAGTTACCATGCCATAAGCATCCTTGAGTTTCCTCCTCCTAGTTACACTCACCCTTCCAGGCTTAGGAATTCCTTCACTACTATGCAATCCTTCAACGGTCCATCTTGCCAAGGGTTTCACACACAAGGAGAGCACTAAATCATTACCATAACCCCACCAAGGTTCTACAATTATAGGGCTTTACTTTCCTCAACAGTAGTTGTTATTTCCCATCATTCCAACTTTAATCAATATTATCTCATCTGCATCACACACATGCAATTATCATGAGAGAACATAAAAGAATTCATTTAGAAATTCAAACTTATTTCATAAGTAATTCAACTTTTCCCCAAAATATGAAATTCTATTTCATAAATTTTCATTGATGTTGCAATAATAGGATGCAATATTCCTTCTAGCTTTCAACAAGCACCATGTTGAATACCATTTTTCCTGCAATGCTTCTATATGCATAGCTTCCATTAAGTGAATTTGATGCTGCCTGATTAGATGATGACAATAGAATATTTCATGCCTCTTTATCAGTCTTATAATCAACATTGCATCTTTTTGTTGCTTCCTTCCATATGCAGCAACATCATCAGAAACACTTGCAAACATGCAATCATTCTCTCTTTATGGTTTTCCCAACAAGACATAACATACTTGCTTCCACAGAAATTGCAACAACTTCTATCTCTGTGTATCACTTTTCTTGCTGATCCCAGATGTCTTCAATTCTTCCCAGATTCTTGAATCTTCTTGTGCACTCACTGTAATCAATGTGCATGATTATTTCTATCTTGAGCACTTTCTATCCAAATCAATATTGGTTTCCTTTGCATTTCCAGCCAAATGCTTTGTTGATATTAACCTTCAACTTTCATCTATTTTCTGGATCCATCTAATCTAATTCATACTTGGATGAATTACAATTCCAATTATGTTGACTTATAGACTTTGGATATTCAACATCCATTTACTTTTCAGGACTGAACTTCTTCATCCCTTCCCTGATTGAATACTTAGTACTTGAGTTTTCTTGCACTCTTCTCTTCTCCTTGCCAACTAGCCTCAAACTTGACTTGCATAGCCAATCTATAGCATACTGTAAGGATGCACATATGCCTCCTTTGCTAGCTGCACAAAATTAATTAAAATTACTCAACACTGCTTTTACTTTTCCATTGTAATTTCAAGTGATACCTCTAACCTATGGGAATTTCACTCATGGCTCTATGCCACTTAAGATGGATTCTTATCGGGCACCATCTCTTTTGCATTCAAAACCATGCATAGAACCATTTCTTCTTCATGGTTCCTTATTGATTTATATTTAGAAATTCATTTCACTTGACATCTCCATGCTATTGTGGAAATATCTTCAATAATTTTGGAATGCATTAACAATCCTCTACTATTCTTGTTGTCACTCTTGGAGTGTTGTCATGCATTCCTATTAGCTTGATATATACCTCATGATCTCTTCTTCCATTATTTTAAGATGTTAAAGGACTTGAATCCATCCTGAAATCTTTCCTTGTCTACTTTGCATATTTGCAACCACATATTATGCTGATACTAATTTCCATCATTCCCTTATTACTTGGATCCCTCTGATCCAACGCCTACTTGACCCAATTATATTTCCATTCATGTTCTTTGAGTAACCTTGTTCATCTAACACCAATTTATTTCTCGAGGCAATTGATTTATCCTTTCCTTATCTGATCATATCAACACTTGGATTTGCTTGATGAATTATTACTTTCTCTTGTCTTGACCCATCTGATCCTCTTGTGAGAGATTCTTGTCATAGCACCCTTGCCTTGAGTACCTATGTCCCTTCTTGATATCAAGTCCAAACTCTTTTAAATTCCATAAAACCTTCCTTATTCCCATGCTTTTCATTTCCATATGAAACTATGGTTCATGAATTATCATGAATTGCATATGGCTTTCCCCACCTATCAATCACATTTGATGTGTAAAAATTGTCACTTGGAATGTCTTCCCCGAACAAGAATTTCATTAGGTTTTTCCAAGATGCTTATTGAACCCAACATCTGATCCAATAACTTCTTAACGACCTCAAATGTAAAATGAATATCTATCTTTGTTCTTCATTCTTTGATCTGTATACATCTCGAGCACTTTTTTGTTTTAAATGTAATCATTACATCCGAAAAAAGGCATACAAAAATTTTTGTTAGCTAGAATCATAATACACCATTTTGGTAACATATGCACAATTTTCCTTTTATGTTCACCAACCATATTCTTTATGAATTATTTTGATCTAAGATACTCAATCCTTGATTATGGCTGAATATCCAGAATCCTCTTTCCAATACCTTTCCATTGACTACTTCCTTGCTCAATTCTGAGTCATGAGAAAAAAGTTATGGATAATTGAAAATTGTCTTTCAATAATGCAATCCATGTGCATATGATCTCTTTCCTTTGAACTAAAATGATCTTAGTTCTTTGTTGAATCCTATCATAAAGTTCCCAGGTCTTCAGTACCTCTTTTTATGCAGGGCCGAACAATCAAAACCCCACGGGATTCCTTCCTAAGCCCTTTTCTTTCTTTAAAACAATTGTCGGGCATTAGCCCCTTTTCTTTGGCACCCAATATCATGTGACCATGGGATATGACCAAAAACTAACTGATAGGTGCTTATCTAGAGCTTCGAGACTTCAGGGAGCTTTGAAACTTCGGGCTTCATAGGTTTCTTACACTTCCTCATTGATTTCTCCTAAACGTCGAACTAACAAACTCCTGGGATGGCTCTCTAGAGCCTCACACTTCCGATATTCTAACAACTTCATATTGCAATTTCCCTGAATACTAAACCCCCAAACTTTCAGGATTCACTTAGTACAGTGCACCCGAGGTGCTATGTGTCAACAATACAAAGGTGACATGTGGCCCAATCAACTATTGATGTATGTCATATTCCCATTGGCAAAAATGACTGATCAAATGCACAAAACATATGGACACTTGTAATGTGTATAGTGGTCCACATCATCCTAGGTGACATCAACATGCCACATCAATTCCGTGTTCTGTGACTTCAGAATTTTGGGCTTCGATGAAATTTGCAGCTGCACACCTCTAATCTCCCAAACACCAAATTTTTGAATACTCGGAGGATGCACTGATTAACGTTCCTCATTCTTTGTATAGATCTACGGTCAATAGGAGATCTGAGATTTCAGGCTTCGAGAGTTCTGAGGCTCCATCTTGTGTTGCGTCTTGGATTTCCAAATTGGAGAACTCTCGGTGTCTTCATCAGAACCATGCACCAGAGGGTGCTACGTGACAAAAAATAAGGAGTGGACACGTGGCCGTATCTGACTTGTAACATGTTTCCTATTCCAATTGGCTCGAACAGTCTTTGAAACGCTTGAAAAATGATGACACATGGAAATCATCTAGTGTTCCCATGTCACCCTAGGTTACATCAATAACCATGTCATTTCCATGCTTCTTGAATTCAGAACTTCAGATTTCATAGGTTTCTCCCTCATCACTCTATGATTTCCTTGAAAGTCGAATCGACGAAGTATTGAATCGATGTCTCTTCGGATCTACGATGCTCTGGCGCTTCGAACTTCGACAGATTTCACAACTTCTTATAACATTTCCTTCGAATGTCGAATTTTTGAACTTGGTGGTTTCGTTGGCTATGTTTTCATTCCATTATGGTGGTAACATGTGGCCCCATCGATATGCAACACGTGTCAGGTCACAATTAATTCTAAAGCCTATCAAAGGTACAAAGTAAGTGACATGTGGAAAGCTAGGGTAAATCTATGTCACCCTAGGTGACATCATCATGTCACATTATAGTTGCACTTCGAAACTTTGGAACTTTGGGATTCTGAGAGATCCAAACTAGCACACTCTATTTCTCCTTAATGTCGAACCTCCGAACAATTTTTTCTCGAAGCTTTAGGACATTGGGTCTTCGGGACTCTGGAGGATTCCTTGCTAGACTAAAAAAAATCATCCGAACACTGAATCTTCGAACCTCTTAACTTTTCTAGAGTTCACGTAGTACAACTGTCATCATATAAGATGGTGACATGTGAACCCCATGTGTCAGACTGCTATCGGTCCAACAAGGTCATAAAAAGTAAAATTCTGACTAACATGTGGCACGACTAGGGAAGGTCCATATCACCCTTAGTGATGTCATCATGTCATGTCATACCCTGTGCTTCAACACTTCGTAGCTTTGGTATTCTAAGAATTTCTTGAATTAACACCATGTTTCTTCTGAACTATGAACCGCTGAACAAATGCTTCCCGAAACTTCGAGACTTCGGGGCTCGAGGATTTCAGATATTTTCATAACATTACCTCTCAGTTCTCCCAAACCGTGAATTTATGAACTACCAAAATATGATATCCTTTCAAAATGTTTCTTGAGGATGCCCTCACACAATAGAGGAATGAGATGATGGATAGTTTCACGCAAATCCTTCAGCGACTACCAACAAGCCACACATCTTCTTCGAGCGGAGGTGCCGCCCCCTTCAAGGTACAAATAAACTTTGATATTCCTATATTTGAAGGTCAAATAGACACAAATGTTGTAGACAAGTGGTTGAATCTACTAGAAGGGTATTTTTCTGTCCATGACTTTTAGAATAGAGAAAAGATTACTTTTACACTCCTCAAAGTCGTTCCCCATGTCAAAGATTGGTGGGAAAATTTCTGTGAGAAAAAGGAAACAGAAGAACCCTCATTATTTATAGTCACAACCACCTAGGAATACTTCAGGGATGCTATTAAGGAACAATACTACCCTATTGAAAGTTATGACGACTTATATACCAAATGGACCACACTGCGGCAAGAAAGAGACCAAGCAGTGCCAGATTTCACAAATATCTTCCATACCTTGTGCACCAAGCTGGGTATCAAATAT
>JZKD02S1727462.1:58926-85674 GCA_000966675.3 Picea glauca
GACACATCCTCAACAACATGTTTTCCTATACTAGCTTCAAGATGAGTAGCTTGAATCGATACTTTGTCAATATTAGTAGGATTAAACATCAATATATTATGGAAAATATATGAGTACATACCATTGATGTATTTTAGAAGAGTCTTAGGAGTATGTAATGGAATTCCCAAAGACAATGCCTTCCTCTTAAATTCCTATGTATAAGCTTGAACATTTTCTCCTTTTCCTTGTCTTAGATGTTGCCAAGCAATCATTGATGTTTACATATAAGCTAATGGATAAAATTTCTTTCTTAATGCAACAGTAAATTCAATCCAGGAAGAAATTATTTTACCATGTTGAATAAGATCAACTTGTGTCCGACTCTCCCACCATATCAAAGTTGTGTCGCTCAGAAGAAGAGTAGCCAACTATATCCTCAAAGTGTACTTTATGATTTTTTGTACCCTGCAATACACTTCAATTTGTTTGACCCAGTTATTCAACTTCTTTGCATTCAACTCTCCATCATGAACATCCAAATCAAACTTTACATCTAGCTTTAACAAAGGCAAATCATGAGAATGATAAGACTTCTTAGAATGATTTTTCCTTTTATGAGAAGAATGTTCACTTTCATCGGAAAAAGATGATGATGATGATGATGGGGACGAAGGAGGCTCTGGAGGTTCTTCACCTTCACCTTCTTCTTTAATTTCTTCAGTTTTTACCAATGTAGTTTCTCCCTTGGACTTCTTTCGATCCTCATACATTTCTTTCACCATGGCCTTCATCAAATTAAATGCCTCGAATTAATCATCTTCATATTTGTAAGGACTTAACCTTCTTGGTGAAGCCATATCTCCTCTTCTAGTGAAGCTTCTTGAACCAANACATCACCAGCATATTCCTCTCGAATTTATGAGTAAAATGATTATAAACACTCTATACTTCCCTCAAATAACTCTATAGCATGCAAAATGAGACAAACCCAAAACTAGGGACACCTCTTGCATGGAAATCGAGGAAATCATCTATGGCACAAATTTCCATGTCCCAAATTGGCATGCATTATGATATTTCATGCAAATCCCCGTTGCATTGGGTCATGTGCATGAGTTTATATAGTGCTAGGTCGGCGTAACCGACCCCCTATATACCCGAGACATTTGTTACAACTTTATATATAATTTTCTTGGGTTATTTTAACAACCGACACATGTGGTGCATTGGTAAGGGAATCTTTACTAAGTCGTTGGAATATTCCACCATAGGTCATGGGTTCGATTTTCATCCAACCCAATTAATTTTATTCTCCCTTAGCCATTATTGGCCAGTCAGAGAGTGCCACATGGAACTCTTTGGTCGGTCCACCTATTTCTTGCATCAGTACCACATCATTTTCCACCTGCCTATATGGATATGCCACTTGGCACTCTCCCATTCTTCCACATCACCCTACTAAATGTACTTGCCACATCATCATACGAATTACACGTGATACTTTTTATTGGTCAAACTGGACCCTTAAAAATTTCATTTCTGGGTGACATGTGGCACCCTATCATGCTTCCATGTCACGATGATCGACGAGATCTTTCCAATGCAAATTGAACAGGCTCAAAAGGAGTTCGTATGAGAAAGTTATGGTCATTTGAAGTTTACAAGAAAAGTCAAACTGGGGGGCCATGTGATAGGTCCACGAGATGCCATGCAACCTGTTTGTACATGTTGTACAACTGATAGAGTGGTGTCATGTTGCATCTCTATGAAATGGAGTCATTTTCAAACGCATTTGATAATACCAACTTTTTACCATTTTTGGATCCTCCTAGATCTCTTTGAGTGTTCTGGGTCCTCCCAAATCACTATTCACCCTTTTGTTCTCACCATCTGTTTGAGGATGGTAGGCTGTGCTAAATTAGAATCACGTTTCCATGCTTGTAATTTATTTTTCTAGAAATTTGAGGTGAACTTAGCATCCCTTTTTGAGATTATGGTTTTGGGAAAATCGTGCAATACGAAAATTTCTTTCATAAAAACATTAGCAACATCTGTAACTTTAAAAGTACATTCTATAGGAGCATAATGAGTTTCCTTGATCAACTTATCCATTACAACCATGATTGCATCATTTTGTTTGGTTGTCTTAGGTAGACCTATGATAAAATCCATGGAAACCACTTCCCATTTCCATTCTAGAATTTTTAATGACTACAATAGTCCAGCATGGTGTTGATGCTAAACTTTCACCTATTGGCACTCTAAACACTTCACAATCGCCGCAAGTTCTAGATCATGGGTAAAATATGTTTGCTCATGTTTATTTCATTTTTGTGACTCGTAACAAATCAATTTCCCTTCTTGCATCAGAACTCCATGGAGTCCTTCTTTGCAAGCATCTGTACATACCAACAAATATTTTTTCTGGATCTGAAATTCTGAAAACAAGTTTATCAGTTAATAGATGCTTCAATTGCTAGAAGCTAGCTTCACACTATGGTGACCAATTTTTTTTTTCCTTTTTCTTTACAATGAGGTAATAGGATTACTGATCTTGGAAAATCCCTTTATGAACCTCTTTTAAGATCCAACCAATCCCATATAGGGTCTCACTTCTATCACATCTCTAGGGGTATGCCAATCCATATTTGCCTTGATCTTTTCTGGGTCTATTGCCACTCCTTTAGCTAATATTACATGACCTAGATACTAGATTTCCTTTTTATAGAAATCATACTTGTTGAACTTGGTGTAAAACTATTGTTCTCTTAACACCTGTAACACCATTCTAAGGTGTTCTTCATGCTCCTCTCTGTTCTTGGAATACACCAAATTTTCATCCACAAACACTAAGACAAACTTGTCTAAATACTTACTGAGAACACTATTCATCAAGCACATGAATGTAACTAGTGCATTCATAAGTTCAAAGAGTACCACAATAAACTCATAGTGCCCATACCTTGTCCTAAAGACTATCTTGTGGATGTACTCATCAATGATTATGACTTGGTGATATCCCAACCTCAAATATATCTTTGAGAATATTGTAGCTCCCCTGAGCTGATAAAAAATATCGTTTATCCTAGGAAAAGTGTATTTGTTCTTGATGGTCATCTTGTTCAACCGCCTATAATTAATACACAGTGTCAAGGTACCATCCTTCTTCCTTACAAATAGGGTTGGTGCTCCCCACGGGGATACACTCGACCTTATGTATCCTTTATCCAACATTTCATTTAGTTGCACCTTAATCTCTATCAACTTTGGTGTGCTCATCTTGTAAGGAACCCTCGATGTTGGTACTGCTCTAGGAACCGGATCTATTGAAAAATCGAGATCTCTTTTTGGAGGTAATCTAGGAACTTCTTCTGGAAATACATCTCTAAACTCCCATAGCACTAGGTGATATTTAGTTTTCAACTCCTTTCTTTCTGCTAAGTTCAACACTTGTATAACATACAAGGGACACCCCTTTGTGCTAAACTTCTTAAGCTACAACACTGATATTTTCCTTATGCAAATTGGCTTTTAGATACCTTGAAAAATCCTTGCATTTCCCTTCTCATATTCACATTCCAATTTTTTCTCATAATAGTTTAATTTTTCCTTATGGGGAGCTAACCATTCCATACCCAACAATACCTCATATGAGCCTAGGGGTATTATATTCAAAACTACTTGGGTCTACACACAACTACATTTGTACCCAAAATYYGATGGCTAATTTGTCTGGAATTCGACAGTTATGCSTCTAACATTCAACAAAACTCTTTTTGTTTAAGCATAGATGGGACGTGGTCGATTATTCAACACATAATAGAAAATTTTCCTTGATTTATGAACYTGGACCATTCAACCTAAYTGGGCCATTCTTCCAACATGATTCACAGTGAAACTTGGAGAGAATGAGTCTTCACCAGGGAATGATTGTCCCTTATTGTTGAACTTGGACCATTTAACCTAACTGGGCCATTCGTTTGACACAATTCATAGTGAAACCTGGAGAGAACGAGTCTTCCCTAGGGAATGATCATCCGTACCATTTCCTACAAAAATGATTGTTCTGCACCAACCTCCTACATCGGACCATTCTTCGAAACTGCTCACAACTATGAACTTCGAAAGAATGACTTCCTAGAGAGGCAGACCATTCTTATTGACCACTTCTCAGAGTGATGACCAAGGATAATGAATTCCCTAGACCATTCCCCGACACTATACATAAGGGGAATCATTGTCTATGGTACATAAACAATCTGTTGAACCATGACTATCTGTTCTGGACCATTTTCCGAATTGGAAAATTACTATCCATCAAAAATCTTGGACCACTTTCCGGATTGGAAAGTGACTGCCCAACTTTGACTATTTTCCAAAATGGAAAATGGTTTTCCATCAAGAATCTTGGACCACTTTTCGAACTGGAAAGTGACTTCCCAACCTAGAATATTTTCCAAACTAGAAAATGTCTGTCCATCAAGAATCTTGGACCACTTTTTGGACTGGAAAGCGACCGCCCAATGTGGACCATTTTCCAAACTGAAAAATGATTGTCCATATATCAATAACATATCAATTATCCCTCCTAGCCTGGGGAGTAATCACTTCCCTTTCCAATAAAGAAATCATATCCATGATTCCAACTTGTCCCTTAAGTACGCAAACTTCTCATTTTAGAAAAATGCTTTACCAAAATATTTGTTATCTTCTCATGAGTGGAGATATATTGGAGAACCACTTCTCCCCTCTAGACTTTATCATGGAGAAAATAGTACTTGATCTTAGTGTTCTTCGACCTGTCATGGAACATTTGGTTCTATGAGAGCTTCACACAGCTCTAGTTATCACAATATATCATGGTCGAATACAACACTTGATCAAACAATCCAGAAACCAGCTTACAGAGCCACATTGCTTCCATACAAGCATCACAAGTTGCAATATATTATGCTTCTGCAATGTTGAGTGCAATATACTTTTGTTTCCTTCTAGCCCATGATATTGTGGAAAAGCTCAAACGGAAACATATCTAAGAAGTGATTCTTCTTTCATATGCACTCCCTGCCCAATATGAATCGATAAATCCATGCAGTTGTATATCACAACTTAAAAATCCCACGAAGATATTTCAAGGCATGCTTTTCAATTAGTCAATTCTCATGGATAGGTTCCACATTGAATTATTTTCACAACAAATAAAATATTTGGTTGAGTATTCTCCAAATACATTAACAATCCATTCAATTGTGGATACATGGATGTGTCTACTTCTTCATATCTCTCATCATGGGATTTTTCCACAGATTTGTAATCCATCATCCCGAACTTCTGAAGAACTATTTCGATACACTTCATCTGCCATAGTAAGTTTTCACCACACTTTTGTTGTACATGAGAGGCTCTGCATCAGGTTCCATACAAGGTCTTCTTCTATATGCAATCATGGGTCTCTTTCTGGTATACCTCAAAACCTTGAAGTTGATCTACATATGATTCTTCTTCAATTACTATTGGGCTAACATATTTTATGATATGCTTAAAATTGTGAGATCACACCAATATTGTTATTGGTTTGTAAGAAAGTAGAATATGATAGGATTACCTTTGCATCCTGTGATGGTGAAAGAACATTTCCAATGGCGGGGATTATATTTAGTTGGAAAATTCAATGAATACTGAAATAATCTTTTTAGGTGGATCATCACAACAATTGATTATTTTACTAGGCGAGTGGAGGCATTTTCTACAAAAATGAAACCATCAAAGTGATGATTAACTTCATAGAGGAAAATATCATCACAANTTGTCTCTTATTGTTGAACCTGGTCCATTCAACCTAACTGGGCCATTCATTTGACACGATTCACAATGAAACCCGGAGAGAATGAGTCTTCCCTAGGGAATGATCGTCCAGACCATTTCCTACAGAAATGATTGTCCTGCACCAACCTCCTACATCGAACCATTCTTTGAAACTGCTCACAACTGTGAACTTTGAAATAATGAATTCCTAGAGAGGTAGACCATTATTATTGACCACTTCTCAGAGTGATGACCAAGGAGAATAACTTCCCTAGACCATTCCCCAACACTATACATAAGGGGAATCATTGTCTATAGTACATAAACAATCTGTTGATACGTGACCATCTGTTCTGGACCATTTTCCAAATTGGAAAATTACTATCCATCAAAATCCTTGGAACACTTTCCAGATTGGAAAGTGACTGCCCAACTTGGACTATTTTCCAAAATGTAAAATGGTTGTCTATCAAGAATCTTGGACCACTTTTCAAACTGTAAAGTGACTTCCCAACCTGGAATATTTTCTAAACTAGAAAATGACTGTACATCAAGAATATTTGACCACTTTATGGACTGGAAAGTGACTGCCCAATGTGGACCATTTTCCAAACTGGAAAATGATTGTCCATATATCAATACCATATCAATTATTCCTCTTAGCCTGGGTAGTAATCACTTCCCTTTCCAATAAAGAATTCATATCCATGATTCCATCTTGTCCCTTAAGTATGCAAACTTCTCATCTTAGACAAAGGCTTTACCAAAATATATGTTATGTTCTCATGAGTGGAGATATATTGGAGAACCACTTCTCCCCTCTAGACTTTATCCTGAAGAAAATAATACTTGATCTCAGTGTTCTTCGACTTGTCATGGAACATTTGGTTCTATGAGAGCTTCACACAACTCTAGTTATCACAATATATCACGGTCGAATACAACACTTGATCAAACAATCCAGAAACCAACTTACAGAGCCACATTGCTTCCATACAAGCATCACAAGTTGCAATATATTATGCTTCTGCAATGTTGAGTGCAATATACTTTTGTTTTCTGATAGCCCATGATATCTTGGCAAAGCTCAAACAGAAACATATCTAAGAAGAAATTCTTCTTTCACATGCACTCCCTACCCAATATGAATCGATAAATCCATGCAGTTGTATATCATAACTCAAAAATCCCATGAAGATATTTCAAGGCATGCTTTTCAATTATTCAATTCTCATGGATAAGTTCCACATTGAACTATTTTCACAACAAATAAAATATTTGGTTGAGTATTCTCCAAACACATTAACAATCCATTCAATTGTTGATACATGGATGGGTCTACTTCTGCATATCTCTCATCATGGGATTTTTCCACATATTTGTAATCCATCATCCCGGACTTATGAAGAACTATTTCGATACACTTCCTCTGCCATACTAAGATTTCACCACACTTTTTTTGTACATGAGAGGCTTTGCATCAGGTTCCATACAAGGTCTTCTTCTATCTGCAATCATGGGTCTCTTTCTGGTATACCTCAAAACCTTGAAGTTGATCTACATATGCTTCTTATTCAATTACTATTGGGCTAGCATATTTTATGATATGCTTAAAATTGTGAGATCACACCAATCTTGTTATTGGTTGTTAAGAAAGCAAAATATGATAGGATTACCTTTGCATCCTGTGATGGTGAAAGAACCTTTCCAATGGTGGGGATTATATTTAGTTGGAAAATTCAATGACTATTGAAATAATCGTTTTAGGTGGATCATCACAACAATTGATTATTTTACTAGGCGAGTGGAGGCATTTTCTACAAAAATGAAACCATCAAAGTGATGATTAACTTCATAGAGGAAAATATCATCACAAGGTTCATGTAGCTACCAAGATCATAGAAAATGATGCCCAAGCATTCAGGTCCATTGACTTGTTGAGGAATTGTAGTAGTTATGAAATAACTCTCTCTCTCATCAAATATTATCCCTGAGGGAATGGGTTGCCAGAATCCAACAACAAGAATTTATTGATGATTTTAAAGAAGAACCTTGGTGATAATAAAAAATGTAGGAACAAGGAGCTCAAGATTTGCCTCTAGGTAGGATAAATCACCAAGAAATAAACAATGCGAAGAAGTCCTTTTGAATTGGTATATGGTATGAATGTGACCTTGCTATCAATTTGAAGAGTATATTATATAAATTTATTTAATATTTTACTTCAGATAAGAAATCGGTTCAAGCANCATGCAGTTGTATATCATAACTTAAAAATCCCACGAAGATATTTCAAGGCATGCTTTTCAATTATTCAATTCTCATGGATAGGTTCCACATTGAATTATTTTCACAACAAATAAAATATTTGGTTGAGTATTCTCCAAATACATTAACAATCCATTCAATTGTGGATACATGGATGTGTCTACTTCTTCATATCTCTCATCATGGGATTTTTCCACAGATTTGTAATCCATCATCCCGAACTTCTGAAGAACTATTTCGATACACTTCATCTGCCATAGTAAGTTTTCACCACACTTTTGTTGTACATGAGAGGCTCTGCATCAGGTTCCATACAAGGTCTTCTTCTATATGCAATCATGGGTCTCTTTCTGGTATACCTCAAAACCTTGAAGTTGATCTACATATGATTCTTCTTCAATTACTATTGGGCTAACATATTTTATGATATGCTTAAAATTGTGAGATCACACCAATCTTGTTATTGGTTTGTAAGAAAGTAGAATATGATAGGATTACCTTTGCATCTTGTGATGGTGAAAGAACATTTCCAATGGTGGGGATTATATTTAGTTGGAAAATTCAATGAATACTGAAATAATCGTTTTAGGTGGATCATCACAACAATTGATTATTTTACTAGGCGAGTGGAGGCATTTTCTACAAAAATGAAACCATCAAAGTGATTATTAACTTCATAGAGGAAAATATCATCACAAGGTTCATGTAGCTACCAAGATCATAGAAAATAATGCCCAAGCATTCAGGTCCATTGAATTGTTGAGGAATTGTAGTAGTTATCGAATAACTCTCTCTCTCATCAAATATTATCCCTGAGGGAATGGGTTTCCAGAATCCAACAACAAGATTTTATTGAATATTTTAAAGAAGAACCTTGGTGATAATACAAAATGTAGGAACAAGGAGCTCAAGTTTTCCCTCTAGGTAGCATAAATCACCAAGAAATAAACAATGTGAAGAAGTCCTTTTGAATTGGTATATGGTATGAATGTGACCTTGCTATCAATTTGAAGAGTATATTATATAAATTTATTTAATATTTTACTTCAGATAAGAAATCGGTTCAAGCAAGGATGGAGTCATCAATTCAAAAGGATGGAGTCATCGATTCAGTAGGATGAACACAAAGATTTTTTTTTGAAAAGTTTACATATAACTAGGACAAGACCAAGAATAAGTTTGACGAGAAGGAAAGTCTAAGATAATTCAAGGAAGGACACATTGTCTTGATATGGGGCAAGATGTAAGAAAATCYTGGTGAACATGAGAAGTCTGATAGCTTATGGGTTAGACCTTTGAATATTGAAGCAGTTGTTGGTTTGAATACATTTTGTCTTAGCCACTTGGGAGAAGAGAAGGTAAAATTTATTATAAATGGGAAATACTTGAAGCACTACTATTTCTTATGGAATTTAGTGCCACATTCTAAGGCYAGAATAGGGTAAATAAGCTCAACTTACAAGAGAAATAGTTTGAATGTTGAAAGTTGCTACTTGTTTTCTCTTTGGCATTTTGTCTAATGCCTTATGTGTAGATCCTCTGAGAATAATAAGTATAGACRTTGTAATAAAATATTTTAAAATTGAAAACATTATGTATTGATTGACAAGGATGTGAAGTTTTTGATCCAACCCATTAAAATTGTGAGTTATTTTTTTATCACATTTCATGTACATCATGAGTAGAGAAGGATAACACAAGAACATTTCTTGGAGATTCTATATAAATTTCACACCCTAAAGGAAAGTGCGATGCCCAGATGGATCCACTATTATTGCATGGAAATTCACATACCAAATTATTTCTTGTAGAAGGTCAATAGATTAGGAATGGATATTCTTAAGTATGGCACTCAAGTAAAGAAGACTACCTAGCACATGTATCAAGGAAAATGATGTAGTGATTTTTTGGTGGATTAAATATCTGACACTTGGCTAAAATAACCTAGGATATGTACACATATGATGAATTCTTGGATTGTATAGGACTAGTGTGGACCTAGATTCAAACATGACAATTAGAGTGGGTCTCCCAAATAGGAGTGCTAGTTTTAAGGAGGATAGTGGTGAACCCTGTTACCACCGAAACTCTCTCTTAGAGGGAAAAATACTAACCCCAATGGGAGAGCCTAGAGGAAACTATCAATAAATCCACCCATTGTCACCTTAGTGGGCTTTCCCCACTCTTTAAACTAAAGAAAATGATATCCTAGTTAAAGGGGGGAAACCCTACAAGTCAAATCTAGCTAAGTCATTGTATAGGAAGAGGAGATTCAACTTTCTCATGAAATGTCTCCAAGAAGAGTCACTACATTAAAAAATCCTAAAATTGTGTGCAACAACCGCCTCCAAGTGGCACGTGTGGCTCCTCTAGGTGGCACATCCTATTGATATTACGGTAGTTGTGGAAGGTATCAACCTCCATGTGCAACCTCTAACTTGAATAGAGTATTCTAGAAGTTAGAGAAACCCTAAACATATATGTAAAAACCCTAGAAGACATGTCAGCTCGGTAAAAGAATTAATATTAAAGTATTAGCATATAGAAGGACAAGTCGTCCTAGATAGTTGACAAAGAGCACTATAAATATAGGGTGCTTGAGTTCATTTAGCACATACACTCACTCAAGTCAAGTGGTGCACAAGTCTAGAGGAGGAGTGCAGTTGCAACAATTGCAACTGGGTATTGGTCTTGGTATTTGGTTTGGGACATTATGCTTGGTGCGTTATATTTGGAGAGAGGTGTGTTATCTCTTGGTTATCTATTGGGTCTATTGCTTCTTCCAGAATCATTCTATCTTTCAAAGGTTACGGTGCTCAGTGGTGGTTGTGTGCCTATGGTTGGGTGATAATATAGTGATATTGTCTATGGTTAAATGAGCACATAAAATATTTTAACAGGTTATGGGCCCACAACACCTTCAGGACAATATAACCGCTGGAAGGTTGAGTGGCAATTCCTTGTTATGCTCATTGTGGCACCAATTACAACTGCAACTAGGGTTTCTGAATTTGTAGTTGCAACATACCATAACCTAACCCTTTTGACACTTAAAGTGATAACTTTGGAATAATTATTGGACATTCTAGCGTACCTTATCCTAGCACACCTCTTGGCATCTTCAACTAGCAAAAACGTCAAGGTTGAAATTTTGGGTCAAAGTCAAAGTTTGACTAGTCAAAGTAAAATTCAAAGGAAGCCATTAATTACTCTATGAAGTCCGAAAAAAAGTTAGAAGGAGCTTCAAAATTCAGAGCATGGAATACAAGGATTGACCTCATCCTTTCCAAGAACAATTTTATAGATATCGTGAAGGGTAAGATCATGGAACCACAGTTTGAAGTAGGAAAAAAAAATGAACCTTAGAATGTTGCAACAATGGAGAAGTTCAAGGACAATGAAATCAAGTCTATGAGTATCATTGTGGACATTGTCAAAGATCACCTGATACCCTACATATCTAATTTTGACATGAGCATTGGATAGTTGCAAAGCATATTCTGAGATATCTTCGTGGGATGCTAAATTATGGTTTGAGATATGCCTCGAATAGTGATGTACAACTGCATGGATTTACCGATTGAGATTTGGTATGGAGTGCAGATAACAAAAAGAGTAATTTTGGTATATGTTTTAGTTTGGGATATACTATGATATCATGGGCTAGCAGGAAACATAAGTTTGTTTCACTCAATACTGCAAAAGAAAAATATATTACAGCTTGTGATGCTTGTACGGAAGTAGTATGGTTCCGTAAGATGGTTTATGGACTATTTGATCAGGTGTTGGATTCGACTATGATATATTGTGATAATCAGAGATGTGTGAAGATTTTAGATAACCCCATGTTCCATGACAGGTCGAAGCACATTGATATCAAGTACTATTTTCTCCTTGATAAAGTCTAGAAGGGATAAGTGATTCTCTGGTACATCTCCATCGATGAGAAGACAACTGATATTTTGATGAAGCCTCTATCCAAGATCAATTTTTCATACTTAAGGGAAAAGTTGGGACTCGTGGAGATTTCTCCCTTGGTTGAAAGGGAGGAGATGAATTCCTTGGTTGGGAGGGAGTGTTGATATATGGCATCATCGATAGTCGGTGTGTTGGTGGATAGACATTATCTAGGTGGAGAATGGTCNTTTAATGACTACAATAGTCCAGCATGGTGTTGATGCTAAACTTTCACCTATTGGCACTCTAAACACTTCACAATCGCCGCAAGTTCTAGATCATGGGTAAAATATGTTTGCTCATTTTTATTTCATTTTTGTGACTCGTAACAAATCAATTTCCCTTCTTGCATCAGAACTCCATGGATTCCTTCTTTGCAAGCATCTGTACATACCACAAATATTTTTTTTGGATCTAAAATTCTTAAAACAAGTGCATCAGTTAATAGATGCTTCAACTGCTAGAAGCTAGCTTCACACTATGGCGACCAATTTTTTTTTTTCCTTTTTCTTTGCAATGAGGTAATAGGATTACTGATCTTGGAAAATCCCTTTATGAACCTCTTTTAAGATGCAACCAATCCCATATAGGGTCTCACTTCTGTCACATCTCTAGGGGTATGCCAATCCATATTTGCCTTGATCTTTTCTGGGTCTATTGCCACTCCTTTAGCTAATATTACATGACCTAGATACTGGATTTCATTTTTATAGAAATCATACTTGTTGAAATTGGCATAAAACTATTGTTCTCTTAACACCTGTAACACCATTCTGAGGTGTTCTTCATGCTCCTCTCGGTTCTTGGAATACACCAAATTTTCATCCACAAACACTAAGACAAGCTTGTCTAAATACTTACTGAGAACACTATTCATCAAGCACATGAATGTAACTAGTGCATTCATAAGTTCAAAGAGTACCACAACAAACTCATAGTGACCATACCTTGTCCTAAAGACCATCTTGTGGATGTACTCATCAATGCTTATGACTTGGTGATATCCGAACCTCAAATATATCTTTGAGAATATTGTAGCTCCCCTGAGCTGATAAAAAATATTGTCTATCCTAGGAAAAGGGTATTTTTTCTTGATGGTCATCTTGTTCAACCTCCTATAATTAATACACAGTGTCAAGGTACCATCCTTCTTCCTTACAAATAGGGCTGGTGCTCCCCACGAGGATACACTCGACCTTATGTATCCTTTATCCAACATTTCATTTAGTTTCACCTTAATCTCTATCAACCTTGGTGTGCTCATCTTGTAAGGAACCCTCGATGTTGGTACTACTCCAGGAACCAGATCTATTGAAAAATTGAGATCTCTTGTTGGAGGTAATCTAGAAACTTCTTCTGGAAATACATCTTTGAACTCCCATAGCACTAGGTGATATTTAGTTTTCAACTCTTTTCTTTCTGCTAAGTTCAACACTTGTATAACATACAAGGGACACCCCTTTGTGCTAAACTTCTTAAGCTACAACACTGATATTTTCCTTATGGAAATTGGCTTTTAGATACCTTGAAAAATCCTTGCATTTCCCTTCTCATATTCACATTCCAATTTTTTCTCATAATAGTTTAATTTTTCCTTATGGGGAGCTAACCATTCCATACCCAACAATACCTCATATGAGCCTAGGGGTATGATATTCAAAACTACTTGGGTCTACACACAACTACATTTGTACCCAAAATCCGATGGCTAATTTGTCTGGAATTCGACAGTTACGCATCTAACATTCAACAAAACTTTTTTTGTTTAAGCATAGATGGGACGTGGTCGATTATTCAACACATAATAGAAAATTTTCCTTGATTTACGAACCTGGACCATTCAACCAAACTGGGCCATTCTTCCAACATGATTCACAGTGAAACTTGGAGAGAATGAGTCTTCACCAGGGAATGATTGTCCCATATTGTTGAACCTGGACCATTTAACCTAGCTAGGCCATTCGTTTGACACAATTCATAGTGAAACCTGGAGAGAACAAGTCTTCCCTAGGGAATGATCGTCCCTACCATTTCCTACAAAATTGATTGTTTTGCACCAACCTCCTACATCAGACCATTCTTTGAAACTGCTCACAACTGTGAACTTCGAAAGAATGACTTCCTAGAGAGGAAAACCATTCTTATTGACCACTTCTCAGAGTGATGACCAAGGATAATGAATTCCCTAGACCATTCCCCCACACTATACATAAGGGGAATCATTGTCTATAGTACATAAACAATCTGTTGAACCGTGACTATCTGTTCTGGACCATTTTCCAAATTGGAAAATTACTATCCATCAAAAATCTTGGACCACTTTCCGGATTGGAAAGTGACTGCTCAACTTGGACTATTTTCCAAAATGGAAAATGGTTTTCCATCAAGAATCTTGGACCACTTTTCGAAATGGAAAGTGACTTCCAAACCTAGAATATTTTCCAAACTATAAAATGTCTGTCCATCAAGAATCTTGGACCACTTTCTGGACTGGAAAGCGACCGCCCAATGTGGACCATTTTCCAAACTGAAAAATGATTGTCCATATATCAATAACATATCAATTATCCCTTCTAGCATGGGGAGTAATCACTTCCCTTTCCAATAAGGAAATCATATCCATGATTCCAAATTGTCCCTTAAGTACACAAACTTCTCATTTTAGACAAAGGCTTTACCAAAATATTTGTTATCTTCTCATGAGTGGAGATATATTGTAGAACCACTTCTCCCCTCTAGACTTTATCATGGAGAAAATAGTACTTGATCTCAGTTTTCTTCGACTTGTCATGGAACATTTGGTTCTATGAGAGCTTCACATAGCTCTAGTTATCACAATATATCATGGTCGAATACAACACTTGATCAAACAATTCAGAAACTAGCTTATAGAGCCACATTGCTTCCATACAAGCATCACAAGTTGCAATATTTTATGCTTTTGCAATGTTGAGTGCAATATAATTTTGTTTCCTTCTAGCCCATGATATTGTGGCAAAGCTCAAATGGAAACATATCTAAGAAGCAATTCTTCTTTCATATGCACTCCCTGCCCAATATGAATCGATAAATCCATGCAGTTGTATATCATAACTTAAAAATCCCACGAAGATATTTCAAGGCATGCTTTTCAATTATTCAATTCTCATGGATAGGTTCCACATTGAATTATTTTCACAACAAATAAATTATTTGGTTGAGTATTCTCCAAATACATTATCAATCCATTCAATTGTCGATACATGGACGTGTCTACTTCTTCATATCTCGCATCATGGGATTTTTCCATGGATTTGTAATCCATCATCCCGAACTTCTGAAGAACTATTTCGATACACTTCCTCTGCCATAGTAAGTTTTCACCACACTTTTGTTGTACATGAGAGGATCTGCATCAGGTTCCATACAAGGTCTTCTTCTATATGCAATCATGGATCTCTTTCTGGTATACCTCAAAACCTTGAATTTGATCTACATATGCTTCTTCTTCAATTACTATTGGGCTAACATATTTTATGATATGCTTAAAATTGTGAGATCACGCCAATCTTGTTATTGGTTTGTAAGAAAGGAGAGTATGATAGGATTACCTTTGCATCCTGTGATGGTGAAAGAACCTTTCCAATGGTGGGGATTATATTTAGTTGGAAAATTCAATGAATACTGAAATAATCATTTTAGGTGGATCATCACAACAATTGATTATTTTACTAGGCGAGTGGAGGCATTTTCTACAAAAATAAAACCATCAAAGTGATGATTAACTTCATAGAGGAAAATATCATCACAAGGTTCATGTAGCTACCAAGATCATAGAAAATGATGCCCAAGCATTCAGGTCCATTGAATTGTTGAGGAATTGTAGTAGTTATGGAATAACTCTCTCTCTCATCAAATATTATCCCTGAGGGAATGGGTTGCCAGAATCCAACAACAAGATTTTATTGAATATTTTAAAGAAGAACCTTGGTGATAATACAAAATGTAGGAACAAGAAGCTCAAGTTTTCCCTCTAGGTAGCATAAATCACCAAGAAATAAACAATGTGAAGAAGTCCTTTTGAATTGGTATATGGTATAATTGTGACCTTGCTATCAATTTGAAGAGTATATTATATAAATTTATTTAATATTTTACTTCAGATAAGAAATCGGTTCAAGCAAGGATTGAGTCATCGATTCAATAGGATGAACACAAAGAATTTTTTTTTTTTAAGTTTACATATAACTAAGACAAGACCAAGAATAAGTTTGACGAGAAGGAAAGTCTAAGATAATTCAAGGAAGGACACATTGTCTTGATATGGGGCAAGATGCAAGAAAATCCCGGTGAACATGAGAAGTCTGATAGCTTATGGCTTAGACCTTTGAATATTGAAGCAGTTGTTGGTTTGAATACATTTTGTCTTAGCCACCCGGGAGAAGAGAAGGTGAAATTTATTATAAATGGGAAATACTTGAAGCACTACTATTTCTTATGGAATTTAGTGCCACATTCTAAGGCCAGAATAGGGTAAATAAGCTCAAATTACAAGAGGAATAGTTTGAATGTTGAAAGTTGCTACTTGTTTTCTCTTTGGCATTTTGTCTAATGCCTTATGTGTAGAGCCTCTTGAGAATAATAAGTATAGACGTTGTAATAAAATATTTTAAAATTGAAAACATTATGTATTGATTGACAAGGATGTGAAGTTTTTGATCCAACCCATTAAAATTGTGAGTTATTTTTTTATCACATTTCATGTACATTATGAGTAGAGAAGGATAACACAAGAACATTTCTTGGAGATTCTATATAAATTTCACACCCTAAAGGAAAGTGCGATGCCCAGATGGATCCACTAATATTGCATGGAAATTCACATACCAAATTATTTCTTGTAGAAGGTCAATAGATTAGGAATGGATATTCCTAAGTATGGCACTCAGGTAAAGAAGACTACCTAGCACATGTATCAAGGAAAAATGATGTAGTGATTTTTTGGTGGATTAAATATGTGACACTTGGCTAAAATAACCTAGGATATGTACACATATGATGAATTCTTGGATTGTATAGGACTAGTGTGGACCCAGATTCAAACACGACAATTAGAGTGGGTCTCCCAAATAGGAGTGCTAGTTTTAAGGAGGATAGTGGTGAACCCTGTTACCACCCAAACTCTCTCTTAGAGGGAAAAATACTAACCCCAATGGGAGAGCCTAGAGGAAACTATCAATAAATCCACCCATTGTCACCTTAGTGGGCTTTCCCCACTCTTTAAACTAAAGAAAATGATATCCTAGTTAAAGGGGGGAAACCCTACAAGTCAAATCTAGCTAGGTCATTGTATAGGAAGAGGAGATTCAACTTTCTCATGAAATGTCTACAATATGAGTCACTACATTAAAAAATCCTAAAATTGTGTGCAACAACCGCCTCCAAGTGGCACGTGTGGCTCCTCTAGGTGGCACATCCTATTGATATTATGGTAGTTGTGGAAGGTATCAACCTCCATGTGCAACCTCTAACTTGAATAGAATATTCTAGAAGTTAGAGAAACCCTAAACATATATGTAAAAACCCTAGAAGACATGTCAGCTCGGTAAAATAATTAATATTAAAGTATTAGCATATAGAAGGACAAGTCAGCCTAGATAGTTGAAAAAGAGCACTATAAATATAGGGTGCTTGAGTTCATTTAGCACATACACTCACTCAAGTCAAGTGGTGCACAAGTCTAGAGGAGGAGTGAATTTGCAACAATTGTAACTGGGTATTGGTCTTGGTATTTGGTTTGGGACATTATGTTTGGTGCATTATATTTGGAGAGAGGTGTGCTATCTCTTAGTTATCTATTGGGTCTATTGCTTCTTCCAGAATCATTCTATCTTTCAAAGGTTAAGGTGCTCAGTGGTGGTTGTGTGCCTATGGTTGGGTGATAATATAGTGATATTGTCTATAGTTAAATGAGCACATAAAATATTTTAACAGGTTATGGGCCCACAACACCTTCGGGACAATATAATCGCTGGAAGGTTGAGTGGCAGTTCCTTGTTAAGCTCATTGTGGCACCAATTACAACTGCAACTAGGGTTTCTGAATTTGTAGCTGCAACATACCATAACCTAACCCTTTTGACACTTAAAGTGATAACTTTGGAATAATTATTGGACATTGTAGCGTACCTTATCCTAGCACACCTCTTGGCATCTTCAACTAGCAAAAACGTCAAGGTTGAAATTTTGGGTCAAAGTCAAAGTTTGACTAGTCAAAGTAAAATTCAAAGGAATCCGTTAATTACTCTATGAAGTCCGAAAAAAAGTTAGAAGGAGCTTCAAAATTCAGAGCATGGAATACAAGGATTGACCTCATCCTTTCCAAGAACAATTTTATAGATATAATCAAGGGTAAGATCATGGAACCACAATTTGAAGCAGGAAAAAAAATGAACCTTAGAATGTTGCAACAATGGAGAAGTTCAAGGACAATGAAATCAACTCTATGAGTATCATTGTGGACATTGTCAAAGATCACCTGATACCCTACATATATAATTTTCACATGAGCATTGGATAGTTGCAAAGCATATTTTGAGATATCTTCGTGGGATGCTAAATTATGGTTTGAGATATGCCTCAAACAATGACGTACAACTGCATGGATTTACCAATTGAGATTTGGTATGGAGTGCAGATAACAAAAAGAGTAATTTTGGTATATGGTTCAGTTTGGGATCTGCTATGATATCATGGACTAGCAGGAAACATAAGTTTGTTTCACTCAATATTGCAGAAGAAAAATATATTGCAGCTTGTGATGCTTGTACAGAAGTAGTATGGTTCCATAAGATGGTTTATGGACTATTTGATCAGATGTTGGATTTGACTATGATATATTGTGATAATCAGAGATGTGTGAAGATTTTAGATAACCCCATGTTCCATGACAGGTCGAAGCACATTGATATCAAGTACTATTTTCTCCGTGATAAATTCTAGAAGGGATAAGTGATTCTCTGGTACATCTCCATCGATGAGAAGACAAATGATATTTTGATGAAGCCTCTATCCAAGATCAATTTTTCATACTTAAGAGAAAAGTTGGGACTCGTGGAGATTGCTCCCTTGGTTGAAAGGGAGGAGATGAATTCCTTGGTTGGGAGGGAGTGTTGATATATGGCATCATCGATAGTCGGTGTGTTGGTGGATAGACATTATCTAGGTGGAGAATGGTCCAGGAAGAATAGATTGTTGGTGTACAGACATCCTCCCCGTTGAGGATGGTCCAGGTTGACAGATTGTTGGTTGATAGACATTCTCCCTATGGAGAATGATCCAGGTTGACATATTGTTGATGTATCATGGACAACTATTTGTCTAGGTTATATGTTTGAATTAGAATAATGGTCTAGGACAACTATTCTTCTAGGAAGAATGTCCAGATTAGAAGAATGGTATGCCCCCTATGGAATGGCATCCTGATTAGGGTGGTTGATACGTGACATTTTCTATAGGACACATATGTTGACCGGATTAGAGAATGGTCTGGGACAACTATTATTCTAGGAAGTATGTCTTGATTAGAAGAATGGTCCCTATAGCCCTTGACATGGATTTCAACATCTGGGAGGAAAATTATTCTTCTAGGAAGTATGTCTGAATTAGAAGAATGGTCCTTGTAGCCCATTGTGTGCCTTTTAGCAACTTGGAGGAAATCTATTCTTCTAGGACATATGTCTAGATTGGAGGAATGGTCATTGTAGCCAATTGCGGGGATTTCAACATCTGTTGGGACAATTATTCTTCTAGGACATATGTCTGGATTAGAAGAATGGTCCTTGTGTCACTCTGTTGAGTGGGTGACTTATGAGAGACACTTTGTTGAGTGCGTTGAGTTCATCACATGACTTATTAAACATCATTCTCGATTATTCAAATGGAGTATAACCTTGAGAGATGATGCAAACAATGATATATTTTGATTCCAGGATGCTATTAGATGATACTGATAGTGATCATGATGCTCGTGACTTGATCTGTGCATTCATGAGATAGCTTGTGTGGCTATGATGATGCTACCTGTTAATACCTCCCTAGCTAAGATGGAGTGTTGATATTATGGTAGTTGCAAGAGGTATCAACCTCCATGTGTAACCTATGACTATAATAGAATATTTTGGAAGCTATAGAAACCCTAAAATGATGTGCAAAAACCCTAGAAGACAAGTTGGCTCAGTAAAATAATTAATATTAAAGTATTAGCCTCTAGAAGGACAAGTCAGCCTAGACAGTTGACAAAGAGCACTATAAATAGAGGGTGCTTGAGTTCATTTAGCACATACACTCACTCAATTCAAGTGGTGCACAAGTATAGAGGAGGAGTGTAGCTGCAACAAATGTAGTTGGGTATTGGTCTTGGTCTTTGGTTTGGGACTTTTTTCTTGGTGCGCTCTCTCTTGGTTATTTGTTGGGTCTAGTATTGATTCCAGAATAATTCTATCTGTCAAAGGTTATGGTGCTCAATGGTGGCTATGCGCCTATGGTTGGGTGAAAATATAGTGATATTTTCTATGGTTAAATGAGCACATCAAATATTTTAACACACCCCTCCAATAAAGCATGAAAAGGTCCATAATGTGGTCTCCAAGGTGTAATCACTCCTCAAAATATGTGCCAACGATTATATCCCAAGAGTGAGGAGTCAACCCGATATCAACATAAGAAGTTGACATGCAAAACACTAACTAACTCCATGGAGGAAGGGGATGACACCATCTCTAACCAATAAAATAATAAAATATATGAGAAGATGCCTTAATATGTGTGTTATTGAGGGTGAGAACTCCATCCTAAATGATGATCCATGTCATAATAAAAGTCATGTGGGCCCCGTTTGGGTAAGTTAGTACATCAACTTCTCGGGGTCGTAACTTTTTCATACAATCTCCATTTGGGGCGCATGATATCTCGTTGGAAAGGTATCGTTGACGATATTCATTTTTGGGCTCAATCAGATGTGGCTTAGAAGACACAACAACCCATCCGAAAGATGGAAATTATCGATAACTATGTTGGCACCCAACATTTGGTAGGTGGTGGTGAAGTTCAGGTTTGTCTCATAGAGTTGGGGCCATCTAGAGGTCTCATGGTCGCAAGAGTCTAGAACCGTGGTGAGTGCCACGATTGGCGATCTGTTGAGGGAATCAACAATGTGGTTGGTGCTTCTTGTTTTATACTTGATGTTGAGGTGGAATTGTTGCAAGTATGTGGACCACTTTTGATGGAGGTCATTCTACAATTTTCCTTGTGTCTGAATGAACTACAGTGGCTTATGATCAGTGTGGATGACTGTCTCATTCCCAAGAATGTAATGTCTCCACGGGTAGCAGGCTTGCACAATGGAGTACATTTCTTTTTCGTAAGTAGGTTACTTATGGAAAAAATATGATAGTGTCTCACTATGATAGGCCACGGGGTGGCCGTGCTGAGTGAGAACGACACCCACAACATAGTCTGAAGCATCTGTCTCGATCTCAAAGGGATGTTGCAAGTCTGGTAGTGAAATTACTGGGGCTGAGCATAAGCACTTCTTCCAATCATCGAACTCTTGTTGTTGGGATTGGCCCCACACAAATTTCTCCTTACCACTACCACTGGTTATTTGGCTGAGGACCCATGCAATATGGGAGAATCCTAACACGAACCTGCGGTAGAAATTGGCAAGGCCCAAGAAGCTCTGAAACTCGGTGATTGTGGTTAGGGATGGACAGTCACGGATAACTTGGATTTTGTTTGGATCCAAATGTATGCCATTTTGATCAACAATGTAGCCTAGGTAATGGACCCTATCCATGTCAAAGGAGCATTTTTCCAAGTTGGCGTATAGCTTGTGCTACCCCAGGGTGTGCAAAACTTGTTGAATATGCTGCAAGTGTTCGGCCCAAGTCTGGTTGTAATTGAGAATGTCATCCAGATACACCACTACAAAGGTATTGGTGAATGGTCACAGGATATCGTCCATCATCCTCATGAAAGTGGCTAGAGCATTTGTCAAACCAAAGGGCACGACCAACCACTCAAAAAGGCCTTCCTTTGACTTGAAGGCAGTCTTCCATACATATATCTATTCTATTGAGACCTGGTGGTAGCCATACTTCATATCAATCTTATTGAAGTATTTGGCCCCTATGAGTTAATAAAGGAGGTCGTTGATTTGGGGAATCAAGTATTGGTTTATGACTGTGATTTTATTTAGAGCCCGATAATCAATGAAGAGTCACCAGTTTCCATCTTTCTTCTGTACCAACATGATTGGGCTTCCGCAAGGTGATGAGCTAGGATAGATGTGCCCCTTGTTGAGAAGTTCTTGGATCTATCACTTGATCTCCTCATTCTCTAATAGAGAGCGATGATAGACTGGCCCATTGGGCAGTGGTGCATCAGGGGTCAGATCGATGGGGTGATTGACCTGGTAGTGTAGAGGTACCCTGGTAGGTGAGGAGAAGATATCCGAGTATTCTTCCATGACCTTATCTACTTGCTTTTGCTGTGTGGAGAGGTCAGCCGCAAAGACCCTGTATGTGGCTGTGATATTTCACTCATTTTGAGAGTGAATCATGAAGAAGACAAATTTCCTTGTCTGAGAGATGACCTTCCTGCATTTCTTAGCAGATATCAAGGAAATAGAACTAGGTGGGACTACCTCGGGTATCCTGTACAATTTCCTATTCAAAGTAATAATAACACTATGAGGCCTAGACTTATATACAACATGATGTTTCCATAAATAAGGTTTCCCCAAAAGAACATCACAAACTTTGAGAGGAGCAACATCACAAACATCAAGAGGATAAAAATCACACAATACCTCATCTTTGAAGGGCTTGATGTCGTATGACAGTCAACGTTGTTGGCTGACATGGAGATTGCTTCCTTGGCAGAGCCATCCAATGGGTAAAGTTGTGGGTGTGGCATTGTCAACAGGGCCAACTGCTTGTTGACCTCTGCTGAGATGAGGTTCTTCTAGCTACCACTATATACGATGAAGTGCAACGGGGTGCCTTTTACCCACATCTATGAATGGAAGAGGCGGTTTCCTTCTTCTTTCTCATCTGGTTCACCGGGCTGGAACTTGGTGGTAGCAACCGTGGCACTGGGTTCTGCATCAATGATCCATATTCCCCTTTTTGGTTATGAATCAGAGTCAGAACCTGCATCTGATTCAGAGGCTTTCACTTCGGTGACTAGCAACTTCTTTGAGCGAGAGTCAACAGTGTTATGCCAAGGGATCTTATAGAAGTCGCACCACTTCCCAGTATCTTTCTTTGTCTTTCTAGTGTCCTTATTTTCTTGCGGATTGGACTAGTTTTCCTGATACTGTCCATATTTTCTCTTCCCTTTGTTCTGTGGGTTGGGGCTGCCCTTTCCCGGCTTTTGCTGTGAGGGGTTCCTAGGCCCAAATTGCCGCGTCTTTTGTTTGAACTTCTGCTCGATTTTGACGACATATCGATAGGCTATGCCCAAGGATGAGGTGTCCATAAATTCCATTTCAGCCTGGATGTATCTATGAAGTGCACTGTGATACTTGAGCACTAGATGTCACTCTGAATATTTGATACCCAGCTTGGTGCACAAGGTATGGAAGATATTTGTGAAATCTGGCACTGCTTGGTCTCTTTCTTGCCACAGTGTGGTCCATTTGGTATACAAGTCGTCATAAATTTCAATAGGGTAGTATTGTTCCTTAATAGCACCCCTAAAGGATTCCTAGGTGGTTGTGACTATAAATAATGAGGGTTCCTCTGTTTCCTTTTTCTCATAGAAAGTTTCCCACCAATCTTTGGCATGGGGAACAACTTTGAGGAGTGCAAAAGTAATCTTTTCTCTATTCTAAAAGTCATGGACAGAAAAATACCCTTCTAGTAGATTCAACCACTTGTCTACAACATTTGTGTCTATTTGACCTTCAAATATAGGAATATCAAAGTTTATTTGTACCTTGAAGGGGGCGGCAACTCCGCTCGAAGAAGATGTGTGGCTTGCTGGTAGTCGCTGAAGGATTTGCGTGAAACTATCCATCATCTCATTCCTCTATTGTGTGAGGGCATCCTCAAGAAACATTTTGAAAGGATATCCTATCCCATCATCTTTATTTTCTCCTGCCATGAGAGGTCGCTTGGGCATGCAAGATATTTTTTCCTCAAGAGAAACAAGCTCGAGACCCAACTCTTTGTACTCTGACCTTGTTGGGGACATGCATTAAGACAGTAAGGAGCAGACCGCTCTGATACAACTGATCTAGATTTTATGAGAAGAATGAAATGACTACAGATTATTAACGGGTTCTTAACACAAAATAAAAGAGATACAATAAAATTGGTTTTCTATTCAATAAGCAAATAAGTTGAAACTGTAAAATGTAGCGGAAAACAAGCTTGTTGGAATGGTGGCAACTTATCTATGAGAAGAGACGTGACGGATGCGCGCATTCGCAAGAAGATGGTCACAATGAGACTCTGAAGGAATTTTTACAATAAATAGGAATGTCAAAATCCCTAGACATCCAAAAACCTAACCCTAGGAGATGAAGTGCCAAAAGTCATGTGGGCCCCATTTAGGTAAGTTAGTACATCAACTTCCCGGGGTCGTAACTTTTGCATACGATCTTTGTTTGGGGTGAATGATAGCTCATTGGAAAGGTATCGTCGAGGAGATTCATTTTCGGGGCTCAATTAAAGCCTTTGACTATCATTGCGAAGCTATATCACAAAAAAACCTTCATTTAGGCAATCAAAATGGCCCTTGAAGTTAAAAACTGCTAAAAATAGTAAATTACCAAAATTGCCAAAAAATTGTTTTGAGCCTGTTGGAAAAGGTGGGTGGCCACCAATATCCACCTGGATCAGGCTATCTAGACTATTCTTCCCAATCATACAAGAATAATTGTCCCTGATTTCTGAACTTGGACAATTCAACCTAACTGGGCTATTCTTTCAGCATGATTCACAGTGCAACCTAGAGAGAATGAGTCTGCCCTAGGGAATGATTGTCCATGATTGTTGAACCTGAACCATTCAACCTAGTTAGGCCATTCATTTGACAGGATTCATAGTGAAATTTGGAGAGAATGAGTCTTCCCTAGGGAATGACTATCTAAACCATTTCCTATGGAAATGATTGTCCTACATCAACCTCCTACATCGGACCATTCTTCAAAACTGCTCACAACTGTGAAATTTGAAAGCATGACTTCATGGAGAGGTGAACCATTCCTATTGACCACTTCTCAGAGTGACTGGCAAGGAGAATTATTGTCCTAAATCATCCCCCACATTGTCCACAAGGGGAATCGTTGTATATGGTACATCAACAATCTTTTGGACCATGATTATCTGTTCTGGACCATTTTTCGAACTAGAAAATGACTATCCATCAAAAATCTTGGACCACTTTCCAGATTGGAAAGTGACTACCCAACCTAGACTATTTTCCAAAATGGAAAATGATTGTCCATCAAAAATCTTGGACCAATTTCCGGACTGGAAAGCGACTGCCCAACCTCGACTATTTTCTAAACTGGAAAATGATTGTCCATCAAGAATCTTTGACCACTTTCCGGACTGGAAAGTGACTTCCCAACCTAGACCATTTTCTAAACTAGAAAATGATTGTCCATATATCAATAACATATCAGTGCTCTCTCCCATCCTGGGGAGTAATGACTTCCCTTTCCAATAAGTAATTCATCTCCCCAAGTCCATCTTGTCCCTTAAGTACACAAACTTCTTATCTTGGACAAAGGCTTTACCAAAATATCATTTGTCTGCTCATCAATGGATATATACTGGAGAACCACTTCTCCCCTCTAGACTTTATCACAGAGAAAATAGTACTTGATCTCAATGTGCTTTGACCTGTCATGGAACACCTGGTTCTTTGAGAGATTCACATAGCTCTGGTTATCACAATATATCATGATCGAATCCAACACTTGATCAAACAGTCCAGAAACCAGCTTACAGAGCCACACTACTTCCGTACAAGCATGACAAGCTTCAATATACTCTGCTTTTGTAGTGCTGAGTGAAACATAATTATGTTTCCTGCTAGCCCATGATATCATGGAAAATCTCAAACTAAAACATATCCAAGAATCACTCCTTCTGTTGTAATATCCCAAGGCCCATCCCCAATTGTAACTGTGAATGTAAATATGTTTTGTAGGTTGGTGAGCCAATTGATTATATTCTAGGAGGCTTATGTGATGATTAGGCTAGAGAGCCTAGATGCTAAAGGAAAATGATCTTATCTTTGCATATGTAAATACTCATATCATTAATATTAATATATCGTTGTGTGTAGACCAACTATGATAAAAGAGAATGGGGGACTAATATCCACTAGGAAGGGAAAGGGATAGGGCTAGGAAGCTAGGGAAGAAGGGCTAATATTGAGGGATTAAATCTAAGGGAATATTATAATATATTTCCTAAGAGACTAAGGTTGGGAAATAACTCATGTAATCCTGAGTTCATTTGGGGAAAGGAACGAATTCCAAGTGGAGAGGAATGAGCTCCAAGAGAACCATGTGTCAATCCTGACACATGCAATTTTATGTGGGAAATTCTATTCATTCAGGGGGATGCTACCATTCTTTCCATTCTTCCCATGCACTCATGCCTTCACACAAGGAGCCATGGCCTACATTATCAACCTATAAGCATACATGCACCTCTAAGACCTACACGCATATCTG
>JZKD02S1727462.1:85684-96930 GCA_000966675.3 Picea glauca
GAGATGATGGATTACAAATCCATGGAAAAATCCCATCATGACGGATATGAAGAATTTAAGAGACTGTAATCCAGTAGACCCATCCATGTATCAACAATTAAATGGCTTGTTAATGTATTTGGAGAATACTCAACCCAATATTTGTTTTTTTGTGAAAATAGTTCAAGGTGGAACCTAGCCATGAGAATTGAATAATTGCAAAGCATGCCTTGAAATATCTTTGTGGGATGTTTGAGTTATTATACATAGTTGCATGGATTTATCGATTCAAATTGGGCAGGGAGTGCAAATGACATATGTGATGTCCATGACTGCCCAAGCCTTGGGGCATGCTACTACAATTCTTCTCTAATCTATAATATACCCAACCATAGTATGGTCATGCTATGCCACACAAAAACTCTTGCGTAAAGTCATACATATATAAAACTTAACATACAATTGCATTCTGCTAATACATAGAATAATGCAAAAATAATAGTAAGCCTACACATACATCATATACAAACAATACTTATAAATATTAAACATGTAAAAATATACAGCATGTAAATGAACATAGAAATGGTACTTATCTTTTATAGATGACCACCAACTGTGTGCAGACCTTCCACGAACCTCCCAACCATAGAACACACTACTCATCACTCTCAGTGTAACATCCCTGACCCTCCAAAGGCCAGGAAATGCTACCAACACTTATGACTTTAGCCCTTTAAAGCTCTGATACAAAAATGTAACATCCCCAGCCCTCCAAAGTCTGGGCAACGCTACCAACACTTATGACTTTATCCCTTTAAATATTTGATACCAAATGTAACATCCCCAACCCTCCAAAGGCCGGGCAATGCTACCAACACTTATATAACACACATTTAAATAAATTCAATACATTAACATAGAGTAAGCACATAATTACTGCTAGCAAACATAATCCATGGCATTAACAATAATTCACATGCACAACAATAAACATCATCGCAACAGAATACATGATAATATTGTGAGCATCACAAACATGCATTTAAAAGAAGAATTTAACCACATGCATATACTTATCTTTGAAACTAGATGTAATTCAACAACTGCGTGTAGAACTTCCATGAACCTCCCAGCCTTAGACCACACTGCTCATCACTCTCAACAGTAGGTCACCCCCAAGCTAGGACTAAGCTCCACCGACAGGGAATCCTAGGCTAGGCAAGGTCAATGGGAAGACACCCAGTTACAAAGGAATAATTTTCTCCCAGGAGCCACTTATGCCCACTACTCATAGACTCTCATTCCCCACATTCCTGTCCCACCCCAGGAGTATACACCTTCATTGTCACCAAGATAGTCCTTCAGTTGCTAACCTCCCTTGCCTTGGGNTCATTGTTCCATTTGACACACCCTCCTTATGGAAGTTACCATGCCATAAGCATCCTTGAGTTTCCTCCTCCTTGTTACTCTCACCCTTCTAGGCTTAGGAATCCCTTCACTACTACGCAATCCTTCAACGATCCATCTTGTCAAGGGTTTCACACACAAGGAGAGCACTAACCCATTACCAAAACCCCACCAAGGTTCTACAATTATAGGGCTTTACTTTCCTCAACAATAGTTTTTCTTTCCCAGCATTCCAACTTTAATCAATATTATCTCATCTGCATCACACATGCAATTATCATGAGAGAACATAAAAGAATTCATTTAGAAATTCAAACTTATTTAATAATTAATTGAACTTTTTCCCAAAATATGAAATTCTATTTCATAAATTTTCATTGATGTTGCAATAATGGGATGCAATATTCCTTCTGGCTTTCAACAAGCACCATGATAAATACCATTTTTCCTACAATGATTCTATATGCATAGCTTCCATTAAGTGAATTTGATTTTGCCTGATGAGATGATGACAGTAGAATATTCCATACCTCTTTATCAATCTTATAATCAACATTCCAGCTTTTTGTTGCTTCCTTGTATATGAAACAACATCATCATAAACACTTGCAAACATACAATCATTCTCTCTTTATGGTTGTCCCAACAATCCATAACATACTTGCTTCCATAGAAAATGTAGCAACTTCTATCTCCCTATATCACTTTTCTTGCTGATCCCGGAAGTCTTCAATTCTTCCCAGATTCTTGAATCTTCTTGTGCTCTCACTGTAATCAATGTGCATGATTATTTATGTCCTGATAACTTTTTATCCAAATCAATATTGGTTTCCTTTGCATTTCTAGCCAAATGATTTGTTGATATTAACCTTCAACTTTCATCTATTTTCTGGATCCATATAATCTAATTCATACTTGGACGAATTACAATTGCAATTATGTTGACTTATAGACTTTGGATCTTCAACATCCATTTACTTTTCAGGACTGAACTTGTTCATCCCTTTCCTGATTGAATACTTAGTACTTGAGTTTTCTTGCACTCTTCTCTTCTCCTTGCCAACTAGCCTCAAACTTGACTTGCATAGCCAATCTCTAGTATACTGTAAGGATGCACATATGTCTCCTGTTGGCATGTTTTCATACAAAGGCAGAGTATGCGTGTTTTTCATTGATGGCAAAGATCATGATTAGCAGTGCAGTGATAATAGCATGGAAATGGCAAGTTCAACAGTGAAGAGCAACCCCTTTATATTTCCCAATGACCATCAGATCTGAATTTAGATAGGAGGAGTGCGTAGTAGAAGAGAACAGATCTCATGCGTCAGATCTGAACCTGAGGTCTGACTGGCATTGGATCTAGGAGAACCTGCACGTTCTTTAAAGTGCAAGGTGAAGTGGGCTTACAAAATCCCAAAAGCAGGAGGACCGTCCATTATCGAGAAGAACACATGGTTACAGATCATCATTTCGCTGACTGAGAGGTCAAAGGAAGGAGTGCTCTAACCTCTCTAACTTGCGATATGCAAAATTGCAAAATAATCCTAGCTGTCAGATCAAGGATTGATCTGGACCATTGATCAGACACGATGAAGGCCTGTGAAGTTTCAAAATCACGATAAGATATGGACCATTGGGTCCATAGGACACGTGGCGAAAGATCATCATTTCCCTGACTGGAAAGTCAAAGTAATGGGGTTCCCTAACCTCTCAAACTCGCGATATGAAAAATTGCAAAATGCCAAAATGCGAAATTGTGACATGGAGTTTCGGGGATCGTAACATGGAGTTTTGGGGATCGCGACATGGAGTTTCAAAGTTTCAGGGATCGCGACATGGAGCGTCAAGACATCTCATCACAAGAATTTCCGAAATCGCGAAATGCCGAAATGCGAAATTGCGACATGGAGTTTCGGGGATCGTGACATCGTTTTTCGGAGTTTCAGGGATCGCGACATGGAGCGTCAAGATATCTCATCACAAGGAATGTCGAAACGCCAAAATGTGAAACGCCAAAATACCGGACCGTTGTTCTAACTCCATTTCGGAGTTTCGGATACCGGGAGTTGGAAGTGTCGAAACAATTCATCACAGAAATGTCGAAACGCCGAAATGCAAAACAACGAAATACTGGACCGTTGATCTGACTCCATTTCGGAGGTTCAGATATCGAGAGTTGGAGTGTCAAAACATTTCACCACAGGAATGCCGAAATGTCGAAATGCAAAAAAAACCTTTTGGTGTAGGTTTTGGATACCGGGAGTTGGAGTGTCGAAACACTTCACCACAGGAATGTCGAAATGTCGAAATGCTGAAATGAAAAATGGCAAAATAAACACAAGACCCTGTGGATTTAATCCAATGGTACTGGTTATTTGAGCATCTGATCGAAGGGATATTGTTGATCTTCATGATTAACTGTTCAGTTACGATTCATTTAGCAGAACAGAATCATGGTTCTTGGACGGTTGGCGATTCAATTGCTGAGCCGTTTTTTCCCAAGGAGATTCGAGGTGTAACTAAAGAGGGAAGTGGATAAAAGAAACATTGTGTGATCATGTGGAGCTGGTTGTTCTGACTGAAAAATGAGTTGAACTGTAGAAAAGTAAAATTAAAGTATGCGCAATGTGAAGAAAGCTCGGAGATAAGGAACAGAAGTTGAACAGAGGAGAAAAGGTGAAGAGAGCAGAATGTGCACATATCAAAGAGCATAAGAAAGAATAAATAGAAAGAGACAATAAGTCAAGCCAATTATGAACAAAGCAGAAGAATAGTGTAGCAGATAAGAATTGCAGAACAGTGAATAAGTGGTAAGAATTGATTTATCTGTGTTGTTGGCTATTCAATCATTTATTTATAATCAGGGTGGTAGGGAGGTGCTATGGAGGACTGTTGTCCTCAGAGGTTCAAGTGGGTGCTTGAACACAGGGAGTTGTAGCTTCCATTTGGTTGTAGCCAGAGAAACCAGAGTGGCAGGGTGGTGCAAGGGAGAACTATTGTTCTCTGTTATACAGGTTGGAGGATGTGTAACTGGAAGTTGGTGCTTCCATCCAGTTGATGTTGGAACATTAAGGGAGTTGGTGCTTCCCTCTAGTGGGTGCTAGAGAAACCAGAGAGTTGGTTCTCTCAAACAAGTTGGATCTTGTAAAACAGAGGTAGTAGCCTCACATTGAGTTGGTGCTCAATTATAGATGATGTACAGAACTTAAAAGACTACCTATCATTTTCGAAGAAGAAGAGGTTTTCTCCCTTTATGGGTTTCCTCGTGAAAATATGTCTCTGTGTATATCTTATGTGTGAGTGATGCTCATTATTTATGTTGTTCATATATAGTATAATATTGATGGTCACTTGGAAAAAGATTAAAAATGGCTTAATTGACTTAAAATTGTTTAAGCACAGTAACAATTGATTCACCCCCCCTCTCTCAGTTGTCATAGTAATTTCAACACCTCCTTCGCTATCTGCACAAAATTAATTAAAATTACTCAACACTGCTTTTACTTTACCATTGTAATTTCAAGTGATACCTCTAACCTATGGGAATGTCACTTATGGCTCTATGCCACTTAAGATGGATTCTTATCGGGCACCATCTCTTTTGCATTCAAAACCATGCATAGAGCCATTTTCTTCTTCATGGTTCCTTATNTGATATTCCTATATTTGAAGGTCAAATAGACACAAATGTTGTAGACAAGTGGTTGAATCTACTAGAAGGGTATTTTTCTGTCCATGACTTTTAGAATAGAGAAAAGATTACTTTTACACTCCTCAAAGTCGTTCCCCATGTCAAAGATTGGTGGGAAAATTTCTGTGAGAAAAAGGAAACAGAAGAACCCTCATTATTTATAGTCACAACCACCTAGGAATACTTCAGGGATGCTATTAAGGAACAATACTACCCTATTGAAAGTTATGACGACTTATATACCAAATGGACCACACTGCGGCAAGAAAGAGACCAAGCAGTGCCAGATTTCACAAATATCTTCCATACCTTGTGCACCAAGCTGGGTATCAAATATTCAGAGTGACATCTAGTGCTCAAGTATCATAGTGCCCTTCATAGATACATCCAGGCCGAAATGGAATTTATGGACACCTCATCCTTGGGCACAGCCTATCAATATGCCATTAAAATCGAGCAGAAGTTCAAACAAAAGACACGGCAATTTGGGCCTAGGAACCCCTCACAGCAAAATCCAGGAAAGGGTGGCCCCAACCCATAGAACAAAGGGAAGAGAATATATGGACAGTATCAGGACAACCAGTCCAATCCACAAGAAAATAAGGACACCAGAAAGACAAAGAAAGATACCGGGAAGTGGTGCGACTTCTATAAGAGCCCTTGGCATAACACTGTTGATTGTCGCTCAAAGAAGTCGCTAGTCACCGAAGTGAAAGCCTTTGAATCAGATGCGGGTTCTGACTATGATTCAGAACCAAAAAGGGGAAGATGGATCATTGGCAGAACCCAGTGCCACCATTGCTACCACCAATCTCCAGCCTGATGAACCAGATGAGAAAGAAGAAGGAAACCACCTCTTCCATTCATAGATGTGGGTAAAAGGCACCCCGTTGCACTTCATCGTATATAGTGATAGCTAGAAGAACCTCATCTCAGCAGAGGTCGACAAGCGGCTAGCCCTGTCGACAATGCCACACCCACAACCCTACACCATTGGATGGCTCCGCCAAGGAAGCAATCTCCATGTCAGCCAACAACATCGACTGTCGTACGACATCAAGCCCTTCAAAGATGAGGTATTGTGTGATTTTTATCCTCTTGATGTTTGTGATGTTGCTTCTCTCAAAGTTTGTGATGTTCTTTTGGGGAAACCTTATTTATGGAAACGTCATGTTGTATATGAGTCTAGGCCTCATAGTGTTATTATTACTTTGAATAGGAAATTGTACAGGATACCCGAGGTAGTCCCACCTAGTTCTATTTCCTTGATATCTGCTAAGAAATATAGGAAGGTCATCTCTCAGACAAGGAATTTTGTCTTCTTCATGATTCACTCTCAAAATGAGCAAAATATCACAGCCACATCTAGGGTCTTTGCGGCTGACCTCTCCACACAGCAAAAGAAAGTAGATAAGGTCATGGAAGAATACTCGGAGATATTCTCCTCACCTGCCACGGTACCTCTACACTGCCAGGTCAAGCACCCCATCGATCTGACCCCCGATGCACCATTTCCCAATGGGCCAGTCTATCATCGCTCTTTATTAGAGAATGAGGAGATCAAGTGACAGATCCAAGAAATTCTCCACAAGGGGCACATCTGTCCCAGCTCATCACCTTGCAGGAGCCCAATCATGCTGGTACATAAGAAAGATGGAAACTGGTGACTCTTTATTGATTATCGAGCTCTAAATAAAATCACAGTCATAAACCGGTACCTGATTCCCCAAATCAATGACCTCCTTGATTAACTCATAGGGACCATGTTATCCCCAATCTCTAGGGATAACTAGGAGATCATGTCTCGAGGACCACAGGTCCTAAACATGAAGTATTGAGAGCAGGATTGACCTGAGCATGGCCCTGGAGGGCCCATCCTTCTTCTTCTTCGCCAGACTTGTCCTGTTAGCAGCAACAGCTTCCATCACCAACGGCTTGGACTTGCATCAGAGAAGACTCTTACTCCATGAGGTAATTGGTCCAAGGTATCATGGTATGTGTCATGTTTGATCGTTATGACTTTCTTATATATGCATCAGGTTCCTTACATTTCTGACAACTGCTTGGATCTTACACTNGAGCGATAACAGGCCAAATACTTCAGTAAGATTGATATGAAGTATGGCTACCACCAGGTCCCGATAGAATAGATAGATGTATGGAAGACTGCCTTCAAGTCAAAGGAAGGCCTTTTTGAGTGGTTGGTCGTGCCCTTTGGTTTGACAAATGCTCTAGCCACTTTCATGAGGATGATGGATGATATCCTATGACCATTCACCAATACCTTTGTAGTGGTGTATCTAGATGACATTATCAAATACAACCAAACTTGGGTCGAACACTTGTAGCATATTCAACAAGTTTTGCACACCCTGCGGTAGCACAAGCTATACGCCAACTTGGAAAAATGCTCCTTTGACATGGATAGGGTCCATTACCTAGGCTACATCGTTGATCAACATGGCGTACATTTGGATCCAGACAAAATCCAAGTTATCTGTGACTGGCCATCCCTAACCACAATCACTGAGTTTCGGAGATTCTTGGGCCTTGCCAATTTCTACCGCAGGTTCGTGTTGGGATTCTCCCATATTGCATGGGCCCTCAGCCAAATAACCAGTGGTAGTGGTAAGGAGAAATTTGTGTGGGGCCAATCCCAACAACAAGAGTTCGATGATTGGAAGAAGTGCTTGTGCTCAGCCCCAGTACTTTCACTACCAAACCTGGAACATCCCTTTGAGATCGAGACAGATGCTTCAGACTATGTTGTGGGTGTCTTTCTCACTCAGCACGACCACCCCGTGGCCTATCATAGTGAGACACTATCAAATGTTTTTCGTAAGTAACCTACTTATGAAAAAGAAATGTACTCCATTGTGCAAGCCTGCTACCCGTGGAGATATTACATTCTTGGGAATGAGACAGTTATCCACACTGATCATAAGCCACTGTAGTTCATGCAGACACAAGGAAAATTGCAGAATGACCTCCATCAAAAGTGGTCCACATACTTGCAAAAATTCCAACTCAACATCAAGTATAAAACAAGAAGCACCAATCGCATTGTTGATTCCCTCAACAGATCTCCAATCGTGGCACTCACCATGGTTCTAGACTCTTGCGACCATGAGACCTCTAGATGGCCCCAACTCTATGAGACAGACCCGAACTTCACCACCACCTACCAAATGTTGGGTGCAAACATAGTTATCGATAATTTCCATCTTCAGGATGGGTTGTTGTGTCTTCTAGGCCACATCTGATTGAGCCCCGAAAATGAATCTCCTCGACGATACCTTTCCAACGAGCTATCATGCGCCCCAAATGGATATTGTATAAAAAAGTTACGACCCCAGGAAGTTGATGTACTAACTTACCCAAACAGGGCCCACATGACTTTTATTATGACATGGATCATCATTTAGGATGGAGTTCTCACCCTCAATAACACAGATGTTAAGTCATCTTCTCATATATTGTATTATTTTATTGGTTAGAGATGGTGTCATCCCCTTCCTCCATGGATTTATTTGGTGTTTTGCATGTGAATTTCTTATGTTGATATCGGGTTGACTCCTCACTCTTGGGATATAATTGTTGGCACATATTTTGAGGAGTGATTACACCTTGGAGACCACATTATGGACCTTTTCATGCTTTATTGGAGGGGTGTGTTAAAATATTCGATGTGCTCGTTTAACCATAGAAAATATCACTATATTGTCACCCAACCATAGGCACGTAGCCACCCTTGAGCACCATAACCTTTGACAGATAGAATTATTCTGGAAGCAATACTAGACCCAACAAATAACCAAGAGAGAGCGCACCAAGAAAAAATTCCCAAACCAAAGACCAAGAACAATACCCAACTACATTCGTTGCAGTTGCACTCCTCCTCTATAATTGTGCACCACTTGAATTGAGTGAGTGTATGTGCTAAATGAACTCAAGCACCGTCTATTTATAGTTCTCTTTGTCAACTGTCTAGGCTGACTTGTCCTTCTAGAGGCTAATACTTTAATATTAATTATTTTACTGAGCCAACTTGTCTTCTAGGGTTTTTTCACATCATTTTAGGGTTTCTATAGCTTTCAGAATATTCTATTATAGTCATAGGTTACACATGGAGGCTGATACCTCTTGCAACTACCATAATATCAACACTCCATCTTATCTAGGGAGGTATTAATAGGTAGCATCATCATAGCCACACAATCTATCTCATGATCACACAGATCAAGTCACGAGCATCATGATCAGTATCAGTATCATCTAATAGCATCCTGGAATCAAAATATATCATTGTCTGCATCATCTCTCAAGGTTATACTCCATTTGAGTAATCGAGAATGATGTTCAATAAGTCATGTGATGAACTCAACGCACTCAACAAAGTGTCTCTCATAAGTCACCCACTCAATAGAGTGATACAAGGACCATTCTTCTAATCCAGACATATGTCATAGAAGAATAATTGTCCCAATAGATGTTGAAACCCCCGCAATTGGCTACAATGACCATTCCTCCAATCTAGACATACGTCCTAGAAGAATAGATTTCCTCCAAGTTGCTAAAAGCCACACAATGGGCTACAAGGACCATTCTTCTAATTCAGACATACTTCCTAGAAGAATAATTGTCCTCCCAGATGTTGAAATCCATGTCATGGGCTATAGGGACCATTCTTCTAATCAAGACATACTTCCTAGAATAATAGTTGTCCCAGACCATTCTCTAATCCGGTCACCATATGTGTCCTTATAGAAAATGTCATGTATCAACCACCCTAATCAGGATGCCGTGCCATAGGGGGCATACCATTCTTCTAAACTGGACATTCTTCCTAGAAGAATAGTTGTCCTAGACCATTCTTCTAATTCAAACATACATCCTAGACGAATAGTTGTCCATGATACATCAACAATATGTCAACCTAGATCATTCTCCATAGGGAGAATGTCTATCAACCAACAATATGTCAACCTGGACCATCCTCAACGGGGAGGATGTATGTACACCAACAATCTATTCTTTTTGGACCATTCTCCACCTAGATAATGTCTATCCACCAACACACCGACTATCGATGATGCCATATATCAACACTCCCTCCCAACCAAGGAATTCATCTCCTCCCTTTCAACCAAGGGAGAAATCTCCACGAGTCCCAACTTTTCCCTTAAGTATGAAAAATTGATCTTGGATAGAGGCTTCATCAAAATATCAGTTGTCTTCTCATCGATGGAGATGTACCAGAGAATCACTTATCCCTTCTAGACTTTATCAAGGAGAAAATAGTACTTGATATCAATGTGCTTCGACCTGTCATGGAACATGGGGTTATCTAAAATCTTCACACATCTCTGATTATCACAATATATCATAGTCGAATCCAACACCTGATCAAATAGTCCATAAACCATCTTACGGAACCATACTACTTCCGTACAAGCATCACAAGCTGTAATATATTTTTCTTTTGCAGTATTGAGTGAAACAAACTTATGTTTCCTGCTAGCCCATGATATCATAGTATATCCCAAACTAAAACATATACCAAAATTACTCTTTTTGTTATCTGCACTCCATACCAAATCTCAATCGGTAAATCCATGCAGTTGTACATCACTATTCGAGGCATATCTCAAACCATAATTTAGCATCCCACGAAGATATCTCAGAATATGCTTTGCAACTATCCAATGCTCATGTCAAAATTAGATATGTAGGGTATCAGGTGATCTTTGACAATGTCCACAATGATACTCATAGACTTGATTTCATTGTCCTTGAACTTCTCCATTGTTGCAACATTCTAAGGTTCATTTTTTTTTCCTACTTCAAACTGTGGTTCCATGATCTTACCCTTCACGATATCTATAAAATTGTTCTTGGAAAGGATGAGGTCAATCCTTGTATTCCATGCTCTGAATTTTGAAGCTCCTTCTAACTTTTTTTCGGACTTCATAGAGTAATTAATGGCTTCCTTTGAATTTTACTTTGACTAGTCAAACTTTGACTTTGACCCAAAATTTCAACCTTGACGTTTTTGCTAGTTGAAGATGCCAAGAGGTGTGCTAGGATAAGGTACGCTAGAATGTCCAATAATTATTCCAAAGTTATCACTTTAAGTGTCAAAAGGGTTAGGTTATGGTATGTTGCA